>JAZGTJ010000199.1:81780-123306 GCA_036877575.1 Botia almorhae | reverse complement strand
CCCCCCCAAAAATGTAATGCTGTCACTCTTTATCAGAGATATACATTTTCTGTGGAATAGGAAACGTTTCAAAGGGATAGTTAATCCAAAAAATGAAATGTCATCGTTTACTCGCCCTCATAAGGTGACAACCCGTGTGAGTGTTTTCTGTGGAACACAGGATGTTTGATTTATGAAGATTTTTTTTCCCAGTCTGACCCTGTTGAGATTCTCGAGTCATTGCTTGTTTAACGTGAGCAATTTGCCAAAACTGTATTTTTGTGAGTGTTCATGCTGGCTTCATTTCCTGGTAAGCAGGAAGAAACCTCTCGGAACGTGTCGTCTTTGATGAAAAAGAAAGCAAAAGCATGTTTCTGCGTTGTTTTGCGTGTCATGGAAAGAGATTAAAGGTATTTCAGTTTAATCGAACTGAGGGTGAGTGAGAAAGCCCCAAGTCAGTCTAGAATGTCTACAATGTTTAAGTTATTTGTGGCAGTCAGGTGTTCCTGGTCTCTTACTGTATGGAAGTTCAGTTGTTTACTGTATGTCACAACACAGCTTCCTTCTCACACCCGTCTGATGTATGAAGTGAAGCATTTGTTGAAGGACCCTCTTTTCTCATGCTTTATCCTCTGAGGTCATTTCCTGCTCCTCCTCTGCGTTTCTCCTGCTGTCTGCACCTCATTAGTGCCACATGCATTCATTAGTGCAGCTTCATTAGCTGCGACGATGTCAGACAGCCGAGACAGATGGAGGGGTGTGTGTGTGTGTCTGTGTTTGTCCAAACTGATTATTTTTGGAGGTTCTTTGGGACTTTTTGTGTTTACGCCTGGGAGTTAGAGAAATCAGACCTTCTGATGTTTGTGCTGGTGTGTTTCTGAACTTTTTGAATTACCGGCTACAGTCTTTTATGGTTTTATTTGTTTTATAAGATATATTTATATATATTTATCTCCCTGGAGCATGTAAATTAAAAACACCTGAGATGTGTCAAGTCAGTTTCTTTTATTTTCCATAAAATAATCATGAGCAGTAGATCTTTTAAAAAACATCAGTTGTTACATGACTGGGATTTGTAATGTAATTTAAAAAATAGCTGTTTTTATAAACCAGTAGCACATCAAGCTACAATATACTGCACAACATTTTTGTGTTATTTTTGTTTTGTTAAAACGTAAATAAGCATTTTGACATGCTTCCAAGGTTACAGAAAGCATAGTTTTTTGCATACATGTGGCTTCAGTTAAATCAAAATGTTATGCTAAAGTAAAAATAATGTAACAAATATTTAAAATAAAATAAAATGTATTTATGAATGATGATATCTGAAAATAATGCAATTTTCCACGATGTTAGTAAACCTCACAGGCAGCGAGTGCATTGATATCAAAGTGCTGCTGATGTTCTCAATGCTGCCCCCTGCTGGTTGTGCATGCATGAGCAGTATCGTGTGTAGTTACTGTGGGCAGGGCAGGTGTGTCCCCTACAGGCAGTGGTGTGAGATCTCTTTTCTCACCTCAGGCGCAGACACTTTATTCTGGTGTGTGAATCATGCTTGTCGTGACTGTCTTATACATGTTTGTTTGTTGGTTTCCCATCTTAACATTCTCAGAATTCTTGCAGTAACGCTCCAAAAACATTTTTTAACATTATATATCATATATCAAAAACATTATTTTAAAGTAGTTCCTAGAACTTTCAGAATAACATTTTAAACATTATAGTTACGTAATGGAAACGTTAGGAAACATTATTTAGCTGAGTTTGGGCCTGGCTATAGCTTAGACAACCTTTTATGAATATATCATTCTGTCTCTTTGTGAACGTTTAATAAAATACGGGTATGTCTACGTGCAGAGCTTTACCTCGGTATGTTAAATGATCTGTTATCTGCGCGAGCAGTTCTCTGAGGGTTATAACTGAGGAGAGCAGACGACACCTCTGCCCCGGGCCAATTTATACCCTCACACGCCGCGTCTGCTGGTGGAAACCGATGCGCGAGCTTGATTGATGGACAGCTGGGTGCGGGAACTCATGAAAGATTATGTTTCATTGATGGTTTGAAATGCTGCGAGGTATTGAGAGGCGCAGTACTTTGACGAGCGCTCTGCAAGAGTGCAGGTAAGAATAATGCAGCTCTCTGCGTGGGTTGTAGTTTAAGGTGAATTCGACTTTGATTATTGGATTTTTTTGGTTTAATGCAATTGTTTTGGGGGGGACTTCCACTAAATAATAGAAAAATTGTTAGTTATGTTGGCAAAAACTCCTTGACAATATGTGTTATTACTGTTAGTTTAAACAAGTAATAACATTGTTAAAATATAAGAATATTTCATACAGTTTTATGTCAGTGATTTTTATTGCTGGTAAAAAGCTTTTATTTGGTAGGGGAAAATGATTACAGCTGCTTATGTAAGATTTACAAACTCATGAACAGTGATTTTATTTCACTTACTGTTTTAATTCGGAAGACTGAACATACAAACATTGGATTTAGATTCTGCAAAGATTAAAGTTTTGCCTTGTCCTAGCTAACGGGGAACGTTCTCAGAACATTGGCTAACATTCTCCAAGTTATCAAAACCGTCCTTGTACTAACGTTATTAGAATGATTCATTGAGTTACATGTGATATAGCAAAAACGTTATTCTTAAGTTATTAGGAGAATGTTTTAAAAATGCTACAGAATTGAAGTATTGAAAAAAATGTGATGTTGATGAAATTGATTTGATGTCATTGAAAAAACCTGGATGTTCCTAAAACTTTCAAAATGACCTTTTTAACGTTTTTGTCACTTAAAGAAAATGTTACGGAAACGTTCTTGCAGCCTAAAATTGTTAGCGGGGGTTACTGCTGTGAATTCTGTCTGTTTTGCTTGTAGCATGAAATAATCTGGTGACTTACGTTAATATTACACTTCACAGGCGTAAGATCATCTCCTGATGCCTGAAGCATTTCCAGATAATCCTTTCGTGAGCTGAAACAAACTACCTCCTCATTGCACAGCTGGGGCAGATCTGTGACTCATTGCATCTACGTTTCCTTTGAGTCCTTCTGTACTGGCTTCTAACACAGGAAAGTAGGACAAAATAGGGTTTGGAGAGGCCAGACTTGTGCACCTGACAGGCTGTTTTGCGCAGCTGCAGGCTTACAGCTTGTCTCGCCACAGGCCTTAGTTGTCTGGTCAGCCCACTTAAGGCAGAGCAAGGAAAGTGATTGGTCCGTGCTAAAGAGTGGCACGTGAATGGTGAAATGTGATTGGCTAAAATGGCCGTGATTGGTTTATGTGTTTGACTGGCTATGTGGAATTGTGTCATCCAAAATGGGAACCTCTGCAGTATTGGAATTTTTGGGTCACTTTCGGAGACCGCAGTGGTTTTACCGCCTCACAAGACCATTTCAGCGCGTCCGATGTCACCCAGAGACTCAACCTCGTCCATGTCAGTGTATGTAAGCGGCTGCTATTTGACAGACGCGATTCTAGAAGCAAATACTGCAAATTGATGGAAGGGTCATAAAAACACGCACAACTAGCTAGAACAGCTGTCCTGGATTACTGGTTTCTCATTTTGTGGTCATGTTGTTTATATAATTTATCACACAAAATTACCTTAGATATTATGACAGCACACTTTCATCCGAAGTTCATTTTGAAAATCTCATCTAGCTCATGTCCTGTTGACAGGATGAGTTACTTCCTTTGAAATCTTGTCACGCTATGATAGTCACTTTAAAGTCTCTAATCAAATTTGCCATCCAGAAATCCCCAGTCGGTTCCCAGAACTGATAATGTCCTCATGTAACTTCAGTTTTTTGTGTGTGTTGCTATGCAGTTGCCTTTCTTTGCTTTGAAACAGAGTCTTAACTGTTTCCTCTCAGTCCCTCGGGTAAACGGTCACTCGAAGTCAGAGCGCGCTAACCGCGACCCAGCTGCGGTCTACGACAGCACGTCAGTGATGAGCAGTGAGCTGGAATCCAGCTCCTTCATCGACAGTGAGGAAGATGAGAACGCCAGCAGGTCAGACCTCATCACCCAACCTTTCATTTCCCATCTAACAATTAAATATTTAAAAAAAATGGCTGCATAGAAAGAAATGACCCTCACTGAGTCATTGTTTATAATGCATTAGAACATAAATACTTGTTTAGTCACTAAAGACTAGAGAAGAAGGTTAAGCTGACTTAGTTAGGAAGTCACACAGTTCCCATCAAGTCTCTTGCATACTTCTTTATAAGTGTGGCGTGGAAGGCTTCTTTTGCTCAATAGGTTTAAAGGTTAACCTCTGACCCTTGACCTCTGTGTGACATCACAGACTGAGCAGTTCTACCGAGCAGAGCTCTTCCTCGCACCTCATGCGCAGACACAAACGCAGACGACGAAGGCAGAAAGTCACCAAAATGGACAGGGTGAGAGCCTGGCAGCATGATTTGAGAGGAAAAGTGAAGTACACACGCATGTGTTTTTGTTTGTGCATGATTTGAGATTTGCGCTGTTAATCTGTGGTATGTCCTCTTCACAGTCCTCATCCTTCAGTAGTATAACAGACTCCACTATGAGCCTCAACATTATTACTGTCACACTCAATATGGGTAAGAATGCTTTACAATCCGTCACTTGTTCACTCAGTCACTCATTTCTCCACTCATTCACTTACACCTCACTCTGTAGCTCACTCATTCACTTATTCTGTCACTCTGTAACTCACTTGCTCTGTCACTCTGTAACTCACTCACTCACTTGCTCTGTCACTCTGTAGTTCACTCACTCACTTGCTCTGTCACTCTGTAGCTCACTCACTCACTTGCTCTGTCACTCTGTAGCTCACTCACTCACTTGCTCTGTCACTCTATAGCTCACTCACCCACTTATTCTGTCACTCTGTAGCTCACTCACTCACATGCTCTGTCACTCTGTAGCTCACTCACTCACTTGCTCTGTCACTCTGTAGCTCACTCACTCACTTGCTCTGTCACTCTATAGCTCACTCACTCACTTGCTCTGTCACTCTGTAGCTCACTCACTCACTTGCTCTGTCACTATAGCTCACTCACTCACTTGCTCTGTCACTCTATAGAATCACTTGCTCTGTCACTTTAAAGCTCACTTGCTCTGTCACTCTGTAGCTCACTTGCTCTCTCACTCTGTAGCTCACTCACTTACTCACTCACTCATTCAAATCCTTACTCATTTCCCCTCATCCATCACTGTGGTCATTCCAGGTGCGTTAATATCTCACTCACCCCCCCTATCTCTCTATCTATTAACACCACCTGTTTAATAAACCCATCCCCCTGTTTTTCAAGGTCTGGTGTTGAGAGAGCTTTCTAGATATAGCTCATAGCTTACATCAGAGTAACAGTCTTATCTCTGCTCACCACAGAGAAGTACAATTTCCTGGGCATCAGCATAGTGGGTCAGAGTAACGACAGAGGAGATGGAGGCATCTACATCGGCTCCATCATGAAGGGCGGAGCCGTGGCGGCCGATGGCAGGATCGAGCCTGGAGACATGCTGTTACAGGTTACCCACAATGCATTGCACTAGAATCAGTCACTTTTTCAATAATTAGAACAATGTAAATCAAGAATATCATTTAAGCAATAAGGCCACAAAGGTTGTTATAGTTTGAATATAGAATCAAAGACTGGAACCATCCATTTTATACTGTGAAAATAAGCATGTAAACATCATTTGCAGAACTGAAACAAACTTGTTATTAGTCTCTAAATGACCTTGTCATGGTTTAGCAGCTGACTGTGCTGGGTCACTCCTTTATCTTCCTGCTGAATGATCTCGTAGTCATGCTATCACTCTGCTGTAGCTGTAGTGGCCACACTGGAGAGCAAGGTGCTTTCATGGCCCTGTCTTGTTTATCGTGATTTACATACAGTAAAAGAGGGATTTTCCTCACACTTGTGGTTAAGTGACCTGGTGTTATTGGGTGAATTTTGGTGGCTGGATGACTGTAAGAAATCACACGCACTTTATCAGACAGCCTGACAGAGAAGAATCTGGTTCATTCCTAAATCTTCTCTTCTTCATTTATATGTTTGTGTTTTGCTGGTGGATTCACAGTGTTTTTTCCCATTATTTGTTCTTTATCTGTCTGTTTTTTATAACTAATAAAACAAAAGCTATAAATAGTAGCACAACAGTCAAGCATCTACACATTTTGTCAGCCGATAGCACAATAACTAAGTTGCACGATAGTTAAAATTTATGCAGCACTAATGGTTTTTAAACACATAAAAGAGGCCTGTTGTTATTTCCTGTTTCAGTATCTGCTTCCTTAAAACTCTTGAAGAATCTGAATAACATTCAAAGCGCATAGTGAAATGCAATGCATCTAATGCACTCTGTTTTTCTCAGGTGAATGACGTGAACTTTGAGAACATGAGTAATGATGATGCTGTCAGGATTCTGCGCGAGATCGTCTCCAAACCCGGGTGAGAGAACGTACTGCGTTTCCATGACAGCCCGTCAACGTCTAATTGTCCTCTCATTGCACTTTGTTCTCTACTATGACACTTTGTTTTGTATGTCCCTTGCAGGCCAATAAGTCTAACAGTTGCTAAATGCTGGGACCCCTCCCCTAGAAGCTACTTCACCATTCCCAGAAGTACAGTCTGTTATTATACAGCCAAACTCATGCAGTATTACTAGTGAATTTGCCCATTAATGGTGCCAAAAGTTGTCTGTCGTATTCTGTCCAGTATTCTCATGCAAACAGCTTCCTTTGGTAAACTTTGTAGTTTAATTCTAATGCCTGTCTGTTCTCTCAGCTGAACCGGTGAGACCCATCGACCCCGCAGCTTGGATCTCACACACTACAGCACTGACTGGATCTTACCCCCATTATGGTATGAATTCACCATCAAATTCACATCCTGTTAGACATGAGCTCTCGACTGCTTCTGCGTACAAACCCAGTCTTAACATTGACCCTCAAGTGGCGGCTCAACACAGTAGCAAAATTGTTTATCGTACGAAATAAACAAAAACGTCCTAAAAAACAAATGTTGATTTTTTTTTTAATAAAATATTTAGGCCGAGATGTATGCTAAATTCTTAGCATGACATAGGTTAGCAAAAAACAATTTGACCCTTTTGTTCGTGCATACATAAACAATAGCAGAATTTGATTGGATGTCCTACTTTTGCCATCAACAGTTAAAACAAAGGAAATCTTTTTCTTTTATCAATCGTCTATTGAATCGACGATTCTAACCTTGCTAATTATATGATTAGTGATGGTTTGAATAGCTGTGCGTTCAGCAGTATGTAGCATTGTTTTTTCACTCTTGTCCGTGTCACTATTTGACCACACCCTCTCAGTACTCAGACTTGTTTGGCATTTTTAAGACGTGGGATTTTTTGGTGACTCACCATTTGAGAGCCGCTGTAGTGAGACGCCCTGTCATTGCAGAATGGTAGTGATGATCAGTTGACCGATATCACACTCGTCACATGTTTATCACGCTCAGCGCTGTTCATTTCTCCTCATTTCACAGAGTTTGATGAGCTCCCCCTCTCAGTGTCAAAGACAGACATGGCAACTATAGTGAAGATCATGCAGCTGCCAGATTCAGGCCTGGAGATCAGAGACCGAATGTGGCTGAAGATCACTATAGCCAATGCCGTCATCGGTTAGTGTGGTTGGGTCAGGTGTGGGTGGGTTAAAGTTAGTTGATCTGATGGTAAACTTCATGTTCATCACACAGGAAGGTTAAGCAGTGCACAAGCAAGCTTTGCTCTGTGTATTTTGTTTAAAGGTGCAATCCATAACCTTTTGGGTTAAACGTGAACACAAAGTAGTTCCGGCTACAGTTTTGCATGTCCGGCTACTGTACATGGTGCAGCGTTTGTACTTGTTCTAACAGCAGTTGTTTAGAATTTAAATTTGACAGTGTTAAGAAAATAACTCCGTAACCTGTAATCTTATGTTTTAGACAGAGATGGCGCTAGAGATACAAACATTACAGTGCAGTTTTAAGCAAGGCTGTGCTAATACAGTAATTATAGTCATGGGTCAACAGGCAGCTGGGTAACCATGCCCATCTGCCTTATTGCTTTAAGTAAGCTGTTTTTATACTATACACATATTTATTGAATTTCTTATAGATTATACTATATAGATTATTATATAGTCCCTGATATATAAACAGTAATGAATTTTGCTTTAAATGTAAATAACGATAAGTGCTGTGCTGTGCAGAGATACAGATAGAAGTTTAGTAAACCATGACAATTAGCCATTTAGCATCCAGTATTGGATCTGCTCTATAAATAATAGATTGTGTTATTTTGTGCCTCATCTGTGTTCCAGGTGCTGATGTTGTCGACTGGTTGTTCTCTCGGGTGGAGGGGTTTAAGGACCGCCGCGATGCCAGAAAATACGCAAGCAGCTTGCTAAAACACGGCTACCTTAGACACACCGTCAACAAAATCACCTTTTCGGAGCAGTGCTACTACACCTTCGGAGATTTGTGCCAAAGTACAGTAAACACAGACACATTGTGTTGAGATATGTCTTAAGAGTTAAAGGGATAGATCCACCCAAACCAAACATTTTCATATTTCCATGTTTGGGTGAACTGTCCCTTTAAGGTGTCCTGCTAAGACCTGGCTAATATTAGATATTAAAACCTGTCTGGCAATGATTCTCGGCAAATATTAATATGTACATTTATTTTTAGATATGGCCTCTCTCAATCTGAATGAGGGCTCGAGTGGTGGAGGATCTGACCAGGATGGTCTGGCTCCTCTTCCCCCACCAGGCACCAACCCCTGGCCGCATGGAGGTCAGCCCTACCCGTACCCCGGGTACCCCACCCCTCCACCAGGCTTCCCTCCTGGATACACAGACCCCTGCCACAGCTTCCACAGTGGCAGTGCAGGCAGCCAGCAAAGTGAAGGTGTGTGTGTGTGACAGAGAGAGAGGAGTAATAGGAAATAAAAGGAAAACCCTGTTCTAATCTAATCACCAAATCCAAACTTCCTGTTTTTATTAGATTCAAATGTTTAAATGTTTTTCTTTTGGTTTCATTTTGCTTCGTTGTGATGCTTGTTTGAAATGTTGTTAACAACAGCATTTGTTTCATGAATTTTAAGGTGTTTTCGAAATTTATTGAAGTAAAAAGGAAACTATCACTTATCGGGGCTTTATCAATAAACGACGGTTTATCATAATTTGGCATGTAGGATGAGTCAGTACAGTACTACTGTTCATGTAGATTTAGGTTTTGTTTTGAGTAACTGAAGGAACTCCCACAATCAGAATTACATCAATGAAACGAGACGGGTGTTATTTACATTTAATGACAATATTGTTTTCGTAATACTGAATAAACATTAAATATGGAATGAAATCTGTCTTAACAAAAATAAATAGATAAATGGATTATGTCATATTACCAGTGTTGTTTCGAACCTGTATTGTTTTAAAGAAGGATGATAAAAAACAAGTTGTTAAAAGTAGTTAGAAGTAGCATTGTTTGTATTTTTGAAGCTTGGCATTATAAATGATCATTCGGTGTCAGTTTAACGAGTTTTTTTTAATTTTGGGATGTACTGTACCTTTAAATCAAGATTCCAGATGATCATTCCATTTACAGTGCATCATCTTTGTGGCTGTATTCCGGTGGACATTCCATATGTGTTCTATGGCCAGACTTCCAAACTGTTTATGTTGATTTTTCCAATTGTTTTCTATTACATTTTTGGGGCACTGAACCCTTTGCCTATATAAGGCTGCAGTATTAGTATGGTGGTGAGAATGACAGGAACTGGGATGGAGTGTTCTTGGGAAGAGTCTGTTGCTTTGTGGGAATGCGTGGGAAAGTTTGATTGGTTAGTAGACGTGATGTAATTTTGTTATTCCCTTTGCTTTTGCTGGACGTCTGTAGACTAAGGAAATAGTTCCTCCTAGGACTGGGGGAATGCGGTAAGACTGTGAATCTCATTGAGAATTCCACCCTTTGTCCTTCTCATCCTGTTTTCCAGTGATTGGTTGGGATAGCCGTTATAAACCCGCAGATGTGGTGTTTGTGTTCTGTGTGGGCATGCGTGCCGGTGTTCTGTACTTCAGCCTTTTAGGATGGGGCTAAAAATTTACATACGCCTTGCATAAACTGCAATGTGTTACATTGTAAAAATTGCCATTTGTTTTTTGTAATTTACCTGAACAAGATTTTTTTCTAGAAGGTTGTTTGTGTATTGTCCCCATGAAACCAAAAAAAACTGAATTTACAAAAATATTCCTGTTCCCATATACTTGATTGATACTATATGATGTTGCCTGTGGGATCAACGACTGTCTTGTGAACTATATGTTTTTTTGTGAAATACAGTAGCTTGTTAAAGACTACTCTAACAACCAAACTGCAATTTCCGTGTTTTTTTTCAACTAATAACATTTTGCAGTTTCTGCAAGGCCTATGTAAATTTTAACACCAACTGTATATGTTGTGCATGAGGAGACAATTTTTTTTTTAAACTTTAAAAAGGAAAGGAAAACTAAACCATATTTCCATAATTTGCTGTAAGCAAAATACAAATGCATCACCGCCACTATTGTCAAAATCAACATGTTAATTTGTTGATCGTGTGGATGATAAATTGGCCTCATGGTTTTCGCCGTTTGTTACATTGTGTCATAATGAGCTACAATGCAACAAAGAAAAGAGCTTTTCTTGCTTTGGCACTGTTGTGTTGCAGCTGGATAAGACACAGTATTTGTAATAAAATAATAATTGTTCTAAAACTCTTTATTTCTCTTCTCCCCTTTGTTAGGTAGCAGAAGTAGTGGCTCCAACCCCAGCGCTGGGAAGGAACGAAGGCCCTCCCCTCGAGAGAAGGACCATAGGGCGCCATGCTGTAGGGGCAGCGAATCAGAAGTGGGCACATGGGTTGGAAGGAGGGGTGAAAGGGTACCCAGTCAGCTGAGTCATCATAGCCACTCCCGCTCTGCTGTCAGTCAAGGCCACTCCCACCATAGCCACGCCCACTCTGGGTTGGGACACGGCCAGTGTCACAGCATCTCACAGCATAGCCACACCTCCTTCACTTATAGCCACGCCCCTTTTGTTCAACCCACTCATCTGTCCTGTGCCCACAGTGATAGGAGTCACGCCTCCTCCTATGGCCCGCCAGGTTTGCCCCCACCGTACTGCGTTGCTCACTTTGCCCCCAAAGTGACAGTAGGCAACAGCCCTCCTGGTGCCCCGCCCGTTCGGGAATTAGGAAGCGTGCCCCCGGAACTCACAGCTAGTCGGCAGTCTTTTCAACACGCTATGGGCAATCCTTGTGAATTTTTTGTTGATATTATGTGACGGGAGAATGCCTTCAGCGTTTTCCAAGGTCAAGGCCTACTTCTCAAAATATGCTTCTTGCATTTTTGCTACTGACGATCCCTGCACTGAGAGCGTAACTGACAGCCTGTTTTTAAATCCTTCAAAAAAATTGTTCACACAGATATGAAAATTGTGTTACTCACCCTCATGTCATTCCAAAACCGCATGAACACAAAGGTTTCATTACTATGTAATGGAAAGTGAAATGAGACCGGATTCTCAGATGGCAAACCGTGTGACAGACAGTTTGGAATAACATGCCGATGAGTAACTGATGAGGGAAGTTTCATTTTTGTGAACTGTCTCTTTAATGTCCATCCAAGACTATTAAAGATGCTACAAAAGCACAGCTGCAGAGTTCATTTGGACTCTGACACAAACCACAACACTACGACAGCAGCACAAAATAACAATAGTGACTGTATAGGAACACAGCGTGTAACAGGAAGGTCAGTGTACTAGCTGTCTGCTTTTTTAAACCAGCTGCTCTGACATTTTGCACAGAACGCAATCCAGGCAGAGCTAGCATAATGGTGTCTTGTCAATTCATGCCACCCATTGAGATGTGCTACCCTCGCCTTGTTGTGCTTTAAGTTGAGGGAATGGTTAGCGTTAGGGTTGGGGGCCGGCATTAGCTGTGTATGGTAGGTACCACAATCTAAGGTGGCACAAACTGTCCGAACAACAGCTAAATTTGTAAAAAGACAGTAGTTATTAAAGTATCCATGCACTGGATGAAGTCTTTAGATTCTTACATAGTTCCATTTGACTTTGTATTCAGTATTCAGAGTTGTCCAGTGACTGACAATCAAACGTTATAGTGACATTTGACATTAAACATTGAATGTGTCGTTCCTGTGAGGTTATAGTCCAGCCCACCGACACCCTTCTGTGGGGTGGTGGCGGGTTTGGTTATCATTAAATTTGTATTTCGACACAGTCCTCGGCCGGCTGAAAGCGTTATAATAAAATAATCATTGCTAAATGTTGCAACAATATTCATTTGGAACGCTAAATGTACAAAGTACATTTGTTAGAATAAGAAACAGGTGCTTTAGGAACACAAACCGCATCTCGGTGGTGTCCATAACTGACCGTTCAAATTATTTGTATTATTTACCGCTGTATTAAACATTTAGCTGTACGGTTAATACAGTAGTGAGATTAATAGCAGCCCCGTTAGTTAAAACTTTAAAACAGGCAGATAGGCTAACAAAAGTCTCCTGGCAATCAGTGATTGTGCGTATGTTCTGAAACAGTTGTGTTTGTGTGTGATGAGGAAGGATATGATACAGTATTGTTACAGTGAGGTTTACTGGTAAAGCTGTATAAGTTGTCCAAGAGATTGTTTGTAATGTTCTGTGCCATTTACTGGTGTGTCTGCCCAAGTCAAACAGGAAAGAAACTCATTGTTCAGTTAAACTCGAGCACTTTTGGAATGTAACTCGTCAGCCCTTTAGAATGAAATTCTGATTGCAGTGAAAGCTGTTTGCTTTATTGTTTCTTCACAAAAAAAGGAATAATAAATTGTAAATATGATAACATATATATATATATATATATATTCTATAAATATATATATATAAAACTGAGAAAATAAAATTTATGTATTAAGAAGTGGCCAGATATTGTCTTGAAGTATTTTTGAAACTCATTTATCTCAATTTTAACACCAGTGTGTGTGTGTGTGTGTGTGTATTTATGACTTGTACTATCACTTTCACATGAGAACGTCAGTGAGGTCACGCGATGGGTGGAGTTTGTTTTAAGCTGTGGGTTACTGTAGGTCTGGGCTTTTCACAAACCGGTAAGATGCTTTAACTAGCAAATTAGTCAACCATGTCTTTAAGGGCCTCACTTTGTCATAGAAACACCCTCGTTTTGGAACGGATAAGGAGACTCGAAACTGTTGCAACAAAGTTTGACGCACAGAACCCTTTAGAATCTCATTGTATGGGGTAGCATTCATCTTTTCCAAATGGCCCAAACACTTCAATAAGAAAGGGTGTCCACATACTTTTGGCCATGTAGAGTATTACTTAACTTTCCTGTTCACTGTTCATGATGAAGACCAAACATTTAGTAGTGGAGTAGCGTTCATCATGTTTTTTAACATTTACCAATAATGTGAAAAGTGGTGATCTCAAAATTAAATAAATATGTGTAGGTTGTGGTTTTGCGTGGAAAAAAATCTATTCAGAGTAACTTGCAGTAGATATTATCTACCCTTTGCAAACCTAATTGTTAAACTGTACCATGTAAACTTGGCACCATGTTTCAACTTAGTTATAAATGTGCGTCAAATGCTAATCGCACTCTGCTAATCTACTAGTCATAAATTGTATCTGCTCTCTTTGAATGTGATGGTAAGTTTAACCCACAAGTCTGAGATGCTTACTGGCACACGCACAGAAGTGTTTTCCCTGCTGTGTGTAGGAGATTTGCGTTTTGTAACGTACGCCCCGCTTTAGCTTTGACGCATCTACAGCCCGTCTTCTCTGTGGGAGGAAATGACACGTCGGGTTTTAACCCCTTCTAACCCCTAACCATGTTTCTCTCTTTTTCTTATACGCTGTAAAATGAAATGCTTCTAACTTACAAGGAAGTAAAAGCATCAAGTGGAGAAACAGATGTAGAGTGATATTTTGAGTTTGGTTTGATACATGTAAACGGTAATCCTTCACAGTAGAAGAATGTGCTAAGCTGGTGTGCTTTTTTTGGCCACTAAGCGATGGCCGCAGAGAGTCGCAGACGAGTGTATAGTCGCAAATGACGTGAATGATGTGGGCAGACCATGTCATTTAACTGTCAATAAAAAGGTCAACGTGGGAGTGTGTGATGTCGTAATATTGGAGGGCAAAGCAGAATACCAACCTCCAGTTTCAGTTAATTAGATGACTTAATAGTACATTACCAATTGAATTCAGTTATAACCTTATACTAATCTTTTCAGTCATTATTTGTTGTCATTACCCAGCACCTCGTGTCTGTAAATGATGAGGGTGTTTAAACGGTAAACAGAGAAACTGGGTATTTCAGTGAGACCACGATCATTGTATAATTACTTCTGACATTTAGATGTTTGATTTAAAAACTGTTTATATTACAGACTTCCCTGGAGTAACTTAATAATATTAAATCCACAATCTGTGAGAGCGCCGTCTCTGTTTGAAACATAAAATTGCAGATTACTTTATGTACTTTTTATTACGTGTTGAAGTCAGATGAAGCCAGACTGACTTTTCCCGGGAAATCAGCTCTATTTTTAAATAATTATACATTTACTGTGGCAAAATGGGCTGAGGTAAGGAGACCATTTTGAACAATCATATGTGATAAACTTGCTCAAAAACAGTTTTTTTATTCATTTTTAGCCCAAAAAAGTGACATATTACAGCTTTGAGTAAAATGAAAGTAAATTGTGACTTTAGGGTACTCCAACCAGGCAAATGAACCAGACAGAGGATATAAGCTTTAGGCACATCCCGTTGATAAACAACGACACTCCCTCAGGTTAGATGGAGAAGTGCGGTCTTTGATGCACACTTAGTTTTACTGTCTTTGAATACATATAAACTGAAAGGGCCAAACACTCATTTTAATACGTTTCAATGTTCAGGTAACTCATAGATCAACTATCATTTCACTCAGGTTTTTTATGAAATGTTGTGTGTCGGATGAGATCTTTTGGTCAGAATATTGGAGGTTACAAATGAAAATTAGGAACGTGTGGATCTACAGTGCATTGTGGGTAAGATTATCTGGAATAATATTACACAACTGTTGTCTTGTTTATCATGTTGCCTATCTTAACTCATTGTGTCTGTAAGGAAGTGTCTCTGGACCTGTTTAATAAATAATAACTTAAGCTTGTTTTTGAATAAAAAAATATCTCATTGTTAATATGTCTTGACATGCAAACGCTTAAAATACCCTGTGCAGTTATGGCTGTCTGAATTGTTTTCTATGTTTGTGTCTTTCGACTTTTCACAGCACGGGAAAGTCAAATTAAAGTTTTAGTTTTCCTTAATGAAATTAATGGCTCTTAAAAATGTGTCACGGTAAGAGTCACACGCAGCTATAGGAGACATACTTTGACGATGAGTCCACAAGCACCTGATTCTTAAACAAAATGGGGAAACTTTAAAGGTTATTGCCGATGAATTGTAAACGTCTTTCCTATCCCCATTCCAATCCCCAAACAGAAGGAATGAAAGAAAAAGAAAAGAATAAGGAAGTCTTGCTTGGACTTTTTGATGACAGTTTTTCGTGATGACAAAACATCGAGTCATGATGTCTGACCGCAAAGTACCTTCAAGTGCGAGCTAAGATGCGCGGTTTCATTCTGTTTATCAGGCTGTATTAGAAAACAACTGCCAGATAAAACATCAAACATGTACATCTTGATTTTTGAACCGTTCATCATTTTTTGTCATGACATTTGCTCATATGTGCTCTCCAGCGCGCTACATGTTCAATAACACAGGACCGGCAGTCAAATAAAACTGGGTAATAAAACAAGACCCACCGCAGATACAGAGGTGAGAGAGACACAATGTCTGCAATAAAATATTTAATTCATAATGTGAAGTTAAAACACGATTGTGGCGCTCTGATTCTGATCGTTTGGCCGTCGCCACGCCCACGCTGACGTCACAGGAGAAAGCGTGCAGTTTAAAGTTTAAAATGCACTGCCAGTGGAAACTGTCGTCATTGTACGCGTGTGCTGCAGTCGGGACCGCTACGCTGAAAACAGTAAGAGCAAGATTCATTTACATTAATTTTATATCATTACTTTAATTCAGCATTCATTTTCTGAGATGAACTGAAACGCATTGCTTTTGAATTCTGAAACGCGTCCACGTATAGGATTTGACTGAATCTGATTTAAACTGGGAAAGAGTGATCAGTTCAGGTTTTTGCAATAATATGAAATGAAGAATGAGTTTTATTAAAAAAGAACTACTTTCTTTTCTTCTTATTATTACATGGTTAAAACTAAACTAAAAAAATAATGTAACTGGTCAATTTTATTTTTATAGGAAGAGATGATGGTATCTTTGCACGGACTGTGTTTTGTTTTGCTCATCTTGGTCGGTCTGGTGCCCAGCAGTAAAGGTGCTGATACTGGCTGTGATGACTGGAGCATATCTGGTCGGAATGTGTGCTGCAAGAAATGCAAGCCAGGTACTGCTTCCTGCTCAGTTCTTTAATATAATATAACAGATTTACACAAGCTATCTGGATCCTTAGAGAGCGAATGTTGTGCAACGTGGTGTGTTATTTAATCTCACAAGATATTGCAAAACATGTTGGAAATATTCTCTTTATCTCTTTTAAAGGAAGCAGTTTTGCAATTTGTGTAATTCTATGCCCTATTTCAATCATTTAAAAGAATATCCAAGATCGGGGTTAAAATCATGTATAAATAAACACGAAAGGAAGTTTTACGATTGATTTTGAAAGAGCCACATGAAAGGGATGTGGTTTAGCACTCGAAGGAAATCCATGAATTGTAAGAAACCTACATACTGTGCCAGCAATCATTTTGTGAATGAAGGGCTGTGTGACAAACATATCCACAGGTTTACCTTACAAAAGCAATCACGGTTTTTAACATGGTCTCAGACCTTTAGGCCGGGCTGCACAGTATCAAGTTATTCAAGTGCAGAGGTCATGTCTGAACACATTGTCACATGACAATATATGAGGTTCAAATGTCAAACATTTTTATTTGTGGTTGTGGTTACAGGGAACCGGCTGGTGAGAAATTGTGGGCGAGACCCGGCATTGCTCTGTACCCCCTGTGAAGCCGACACTTTTAATACCAATCCTAACAGCCCCTCCTGTTTAAAATGTACACAGTGCATAGGTATGAAATTTGAGTTATAGTAGTATAATAATATAATAATAGTTTACATGAATGTTTAATGACTGTATCATCATCAGCTTTTAAAAGTGTTAAACATCACACTATGTCAATGTTTCTAATGCTTTTTTAAAGGTATTCAGTTTGTGCTCAAACCTTGTAATATCACGAGCGATACAGTATGCGGATGCAAGAATGGCTATCGGTGTGGAAATGACAAGTGTGAATACTGTGTTACGGAATGCCGGGAGGGAGAGGAGCCGACAGAACTACGTGAGAATTTAACCCCTTCCTGACACTGTTAGACATGCATCTTAAATTTTCAAGTAAAACCGCTTAATTCCATCGTGTAATTGAATGGTTGCAGGATCTTGTAGAAAATGTCCGGAGGGAACGTTTAACGACAAAGTCCACAGTATGTGCGAAAAATGGAAAGAGAGGTATTGAACAGTTTATTTGTTTTTTTTGGTTGTTGGTGGTTGTTGTATGAAACGCTTCTCATTTCCTAGAACAATCTACGGTGGCGTGTTTTATGTTCTCAAACTTTCTTATGCGTTCTTTAGTTGTCCTGAAGGTCAGATTATGAAGGCCAAAGGAAACGCATTCAGAGACCATGAGTGCATGTCGGTCAACGAAATAATACAGACCAAAAATAACCATAATGTTAAGCAAGGGCAAAAAAACACAGAACCTAATGAGCCAGAAATCCTTGACAACTCCTTGTCGGTTGTAACCGGGAAAAATAAGGGTAAGTTTATGATACAATTGTTCTCAGCAAACAATGTGCAGATAACTGTACTGGCTCTTTACCTTTGAAAAGTAATGAACATTTTTAGTAGAATGTTTTTGTTTCTTCCAGAGAAGATAAACTGGCTTCCAGTTGTCATTGCTGGAGGTGTTGGGCTGCTTGCTGTTCTCTGTATCATTGCGTCAGTGGCAGCGTGCGTAAAAGCGCAAAGCAAAACAGAGAAGCCAAAAGCAGAAATCTCAGACCAAGGTACTTCACAAAGCCCTTTATGCAGAAACATCTGATCTTCTTCAAGAAAGCTCACGATTCGATCACGGAATTCTTGATGGTTTGTTCATTATTGTCATACGTGTGTTTTAGAGCTGTCACAAGAATCCACAAGGATCATGGTGGTGGAGCAGGAGGCCTGTAGCTTCCATCATCCTGAGCAGGAACAAGGAAGCTCAGAATCTATCAGCACACAAGACTCAGAGACTAAACTCATAGTGTGAGTTCATTGGACACTGTTGGATTGCCCAGCAGGGAGAAACACTTCTGATTGGATGCTGGTGGAGTATTTCATCTGGTGTATCTTTTGGACCAAGGACTACATGTTTGATGTCAGAAGGACATTTGCATACGGAGAACGTGTTCATGTAGGTGTGCAGTGGCAGTCAACAGTTTTCTGAAGTGGGCGTAAAGTGCTGCTGCTTGTGTCATATTTTCAGGTCAGAACCTCCTTAAAGAAATACCCTGGTGGGCTTTTCTCAGTTTTCAGTTCAAAACAGCGTAATCTGCTTTACATATCTTAAAATAGTGCTTCCCGTCTAGTTTGGAAGCAGCAGAGATTGCGCTTGGTAAATGAGGTTTACCAAATCAGATCTATCATAGAGGAAGTGCATGTAGTAGCCTGTGTTTTCCTGCCGAAACCCGTTTTTAACCTCAACAAGAGTGGCACGCTGTTTTTACTTATGTAATTGTTCCTGGAGCTTTACTGCTGGGCTGTGCGCTAGCAATGGGTTTATTTACCAAAGAATGCATGGATGATAAAACGTATACTTCATGTGTACTGTACAAATCGCTTTGGATAAGCATCTGCTTAAAGTATAAATGTAAATATATGTAAATAGTAGCCTATGGATTGTGTTGACATCTGTGTTGCACTGTACTTATATTTTGCGTTGCATTTTATAATTCATGTAGCGGTACATCAAGTCTTAGCGTTTAGGTGCAATACAATCTCATTGTTGGGGGATTTCCTAAAAGTAAGCCTATAGACTACAGAAAAATACTTCAGAAAGCGTCAAGATATATTAAACCCGTTATTTGGGGAAAAACCTTGTAAATACGTAAACGTAGTTTGACCTGTAGGTCAGAAATGAATGCGCACTGACTCACAGGGAGTTCCCTACGTCTGATATTACATTTTCACCTGTGATGGTACCTGCCGTATAATACGAGCCTAAGAGTGAATCATCCGCCCCAGTTTCAGTTCACCCACGTCTTGACTGAAACGTGCTCCGATGTTAAAATCATTAGCGCCAATGAGATTTGTTGTCATGGATTCATAACAGTATGAACGATCAGTGAACGGATAACGGGTGAGCAATCTGATTCTCTATAGCAGGATAAAGGTCACCCCTTTTATGTGTAAATGTCATCTTGCCTTACACGGAATGTGATATAGATGCGTCATGATTTTACTATGTAAAGCTTGATTAAATGTTATTGTTTCCTGGTATGTATGTTAACTGTAATCGTTTCTTGTTTTATCCCAGAGTTACACAATTGTATGAAACATCACTGTAAAAAAACAATCTACCTTTTTTAAACAGAAACAAATTTCGCTTTTCTGTGACTCGCACGTCTCACTGTCACTTCTTGAGCAGGGAAGCGGTCTCGCTGACTCTTTGGCGTCTGTGTTTTGCCTTGCAAAAATATGCATGATGAATTTGCAGGGAAATAATGAAAGTTTTAAGCTTTCTGTCCCACATTTAAATCTAAACATCCAAAATTCACACTACTGATTCTGTACATGCAAACTTTATTACTGGTAGTGTTGAGAAACAAAAAAACTGATGTGGATATTAAACATTTTTGTGTATATATAGAGAGAGATTTCTGTACAAAGCATTTGCTTAATCATATAGGCAATGAAGGACCATCATCTCCCAAAACATTTACATTGTTGCCAAGTACTGAATACTAAGAAAATACATATGTAAACTCATATATGTAAACTCATGTGTTACTCAACCTGTAAAAATATATATGAAAAGTTGCACTTCCTTCAGCCCTACATACTTATATATACATACACATAGAATATGCTGAGTAAACACTATAGAGAAGGGATATGTTTTAAGCATGAGGGTCCTTTAAAATCAACAAATGTTAAGAAAATTAAACTTTCTTTAAACAATGTGATATGTGTTTTGATTCTGCATAAACTGTCCAATGAAAACGAGAACATCCCTCAGGGCTCACGTGAAAAACAAGCAAATTAAACTCTAGTTCCTGGAATACAAAAAAAGTACAAGCGATGAATCTAAATGAATGTTCTCTGAATATTTAGAGAATGATTACACAGAAAAACTCCAGAGCTTCACTCAGCCTCTCACTTGATCTTAGAAAAGTAAGTTTACAAAAAGTACAAATGGAATATTTCACCCAGCAGTTACAAACCAGCGTATAACCAGCTGAAACAACCAAAAGTAACAGTGTATCACTGATCAAATACACTGGTGAAAGTGGCATTATATGTAAATAGCTGCTTTATCTGGAGTCTCCCTGTTTGGCTTATAGGCACCAGAAAGTGGAAAGCCCCAAACTTTTGGGACCTGCATATATATATACCCTTAATCTTTAAAGAATATATAATTCATTAATTGCCTGTACATTGATTTATTATCACTGCTGCTTGCAGTTCTCTTTCTGCTTAATATTTTCCTTCTTGTCTTTGGTCTTCGCTCGCCCCAGTTTGTCATTTGGTCGTTTTGTGGGTGGAACAAACGTCGGTTGTTCCTCAACGGGGTTATACGATCCTACCTGTTGGGAACCTTGATTTTGACAGGTACCTGTAAATAAAACATGAGTCATAATTACGAGTTTTACAGTATCTAATTATTATAGAAGGCTTTCGAAATGACGGCTTTTAAACTCCCTACCGTTAATGTCCAGTCCTGCTTCCTTTCTTTGAAAGGTGGGGTCGAGCTCTTCAGCTACATTTCTGATGGGCTGTGGTTGCCTATGGCAACACCAGGCGTTGATTGAATGTTACTGCATCTCTAACGCTAAACCTCAAGTGAGACTGAGAGAAAACAGTGACTTACGTTGCCATGGAAACAGGGCTTGAGAGCTGATGGTCAGTGGTGAGGTCATCAACTGGCGACTGAAGCCCAGCGGAGTCCATCCTCTCTCTCTGCAACTTAAATGGTAGAATATACACTGAAATTGCTGATTTATGTTTATGTTTACATGCATGCAAAGGTTGGTTTACACGGTTTATTTGTTGGTGTTGTTGGGGTAGTGTGAACTAGCTGGTACAGAGGAAAACATCTTGTAATACTAATGAAACACGTGACCATAAATTTGAGCACAAGGTATGTAGCCAGTTAAACGGCATGTGCAGGACAACTCACAGAATTTCCAGTCTAACAAAAAAAATAACCCAGAGCAGGGGAAAAATTCTTAACAGCTAAAGCATTTATGCCATGTTCACAATGTGGGAAGTTTTAGGTAGTTAGAATAAAAGCTGCAATGCATAACTTTTGAGTAAAAAATCAAAATCCCAACAGATCAGTGTTCAAAACTATTCCCTTGCCCTGATTCACAATGGTAAATTTATAATAATGATTTATAATTTGAGCTGCCGAATCAGATTTCGCAGATAATGTCAGTCTGATTTCAACACAATTCAATACAATTCAATTTTATTTATATAGCGCATTTAGAATGTTACATTGCTTCAAAGCGGCTTTACATAAAAACAAAGAATAATAAAACACAAAAAAAATGTCAGACATGTTAATAGTATTATTACAAATAATATGTGTGAGATGTATAAGACTAATTAGGTAATTAGGTATTACACAAGTGAAGAAAAGTATGTAAAGTAACCTGCGATTTTATGGTTCAAACAGAGATGGCGACAGAGAGGCTTTAAGTAAACAGTTAAACGTTCAACTAAGATCTTTATCACCTAAAAGCGCAGCTACCTGTCTGTCACATGCTGCTCTTCTGTCATACTCGGTCATCATATCTCCATATTCCTGCCCCAGTCCAACAGGGTCCAGCTCGCGGGATCTCCTCTTAGCCTCAATCTCCTGTTTCTGAATGAACCGTGCAATTTCCTAACACACACACAAATATAAGTCAGCCATTTCTGTGATGGGAGTCCAGCCTTCTCAAAACACATCATTTAAGCTCTGCTGACCTCATCCTGAGCAACCTGTGCCATTTTGAAGTCTTCTGGACAGTCTCCACTCAGAGGAGAAGAGCCGTGTCGAGTCTGAAAGCAACAGAATCAACCACATGACTAGATGCGAATGCACATCACGAATATTAGCATATTAGTATATATTACAGAATATTAGTATATAACCGTATGTGGCTTATCCAATCAGAAGTCCGTTTTGTAACGTTAAAACTGCTAGGCCGTGGCTTTAATGACTTCCCACATTTCTAAGACAAATGGGAAAACCCTGCTTTTACCTCTCCAGCCAACCTCTCCTCCTCCTCCTGGAGTCTACGGGCCAGCTCCTCATCCAGGAGAACCTGCTCCAGCTCCCCCAGATCAAGAGCTGCTGTTCTGCTCCTCACAGCAGGTCCTGATGGGAGAGATGATAATCACAGCCAGCCCGGGTGAGTCAAACCTCAGGCGGGGATTCCATTTGAATTGAACACAGGAGAGAGGGGAAACTGCAGCCGTTTACTCACTAGTAAAAATACAGTTCTGAAAATAACGTTCTGCAAAGGACACGCAGGATAAGAAGAAAAATAACAACAAACCAGGAGATCACAACAAAATTAGGAGGCGAAGCTGAGAACCAAGAGCATTATAGAGGTTTTGAAAGAGCGAAAACGAATGATGTCACAGGAGCCGCCATTTCAGGAGAAGAGGGAAACAGATGAAAATGAAAAAGGTCGAGCTCTACTGCAGGAGATCAAGAAAACCACACCAAACTTCATGACAACAAACACCAGGAGGCCTTCTGTGGCCTTTGCTGGAATACAGAGAAGCTCAAACGTACTGATTGGAGATGATTTGAAAGCAATGAGGAGATATAGGGAAGTCTTAAGGGGTTGGAGATGCTCAGCTCCAGGTGTGAGCTGATAAAGAGGTTACCTGCTCTGTCAGAGCGGCCACCGTGTGACTGAGAGATGCTGCGTGGTGGGAGTCTCTGCATCCATCTCACTTCCCTTCTGCTCTCCCTCTGCAACTCCTCCGAGCTCGACTCCTCTTCCTCAAAGCTCTGCCAGCGCTCACTTTGGCTTCGTCTGACTCTATGATCTCCACGGTTATGCCCATGGTCAATCACTCTACCCTCCTCTGTTAACGAGCGAGCTCTCTGACGCTGGTTTCTGGCCGCCTCCCTCGGAGGGCCTACACGCCCATCTTCCATCTCCATCAGCTGTGCATTATTTGAGGTTCTTACCCTGTTGACCAGATCATCCTGCGTGCCTGTTCTACTTCCTCCTGATGTCCTTCTGCTCCACCCGACATCACCCCGGTAACTACGTCGCAATGAAATGTTACGTTGAAAACCCCGAGCTTGAACCTGGTGCTGGCCAGCCAGACTTTCTGTGGGGCGTGTGCGATTGTCCCTTAGAAGCCCGGCTGAAAGTGAGCCCCGAACTTCACCTCTCTGCCTACTGACGTTGTGACCGCTTTCGTTTAAACTATTGCCGTTGCCAGGGTAACTGTTTAGGCGCCTTTTCTCGTCCAGGAAACGAACGTGTCTTTCTCTCTCCCCGGGACCAGAACCGCCCCCCTGCCACGTTCGGCTGCGATTGTCTTGCACGCTACTGTGCCGACTCAGCCTCGTACCGCCATTGCTATGCTGATCTGAGACCTGCTGCTTCTGTTTTAGTATTCTCTCAAGTTTATAGACGGGCTCAAAGAGTTCGTCCTCAGAACTGTGGCTAAGGTAGCCTTGTTCATTCAAATCGTTCTTTATGAGCTTGATGACATCACCCCATCCACCCGAAAGGTGTGAAGTCCCGCTTCTCTGGCTAACAGTGCTGCCGCTTTGACTTGTTGTGCTTCTGTTGTTTTGATCTAAATGAGCTCTGGAAGGTCTACTGTGGCTAGTCAGCATTCTCTGCCCTACAGCGGGTCTGCAGTCTTGGTACGCTTGATGTCTATTGGTTACAGCTGTAGGTCTACTCTGGCCAATCGTGTGTTCCTCAGAGTCTGAGTAGGGGGGTGAGAATGAGTGCTGCCACCTTCTGGTTGGAGACCATATGTAGCATCGATCCTCAGTGTGAGGTGTAGGAACTGCTGGAGGTGAGTATGGTGGGACAGGAACACTTGTGGTCTCTTTAGTAAAGTCAAACATGCAAACACAAAGCAGGCGTTTGGGGAATGGTTAGAAATTAGCAGGGTGCCGAGTACAACACAGTTAACAAATGTAAACATGACCACGAAGCTCTTGAGGACAATGAACCATTATGTCATGCAGTAAATGACAAGCACAGAGTTATAATGAAGTTCACAGAACTTAGGGTGAGGTTAGTGCAGTACAGTGCGTCAGAGTTGTAGGTACTTTCGTCCAATAAAATTGGTTTAATGCTCCTGACTAAGTTTGTATTGCAAAACAAAGATGAAAGAAAATTCGTCACGCTTGCCAAACTGAATGAGGTCAATACATTCAAATGAAAACCTGCCATTCATTTCCATCTTCTGAACATCCTGGTCTAGGACAGTTGCACACTGTACTTGTTTTTTGTCTAAATGATTGATGCCGGACAGATGATAATTGTGTAAAAGATCAGAGCTGGCAAAAATAGCTTTGGGTTCATTTAGCTTTAATTACAAACCTCAACAGCTGGTAACACACGCGATATAACCAAAAAAAACGCCCAAAAAAGGAAACAAACATGAATGAACCAAACACTAATTTATGTAATGTTTCTACTGGTGAAGCAGGTTATACATTTAGTTCAAGAACACCTTTAAAAAGTTTGCGGGCAAATAATGGCTTGTCGAGATAATGGACATTTTTCATCTTTAAAATCACAAGAAACATTTGTGTGTCAACATCAGACTTATCACACTGTTACACATCAGGTTAGATGTTTGCATGACATGCTTCATCTTGTCAAATAATCTGACAAGACATTGAGACATTTTAACTGGTCATGATATTGTGACTGTCTACTGTCTTAGTTGGATTTCAAAACAGTGACATGAACACAAATGTCACAATCATGTTTTTTGTGAGGTTTCCCAACAAAATGACACAAAACGGCACAACCCTGGTCCAAATTAATATACGAAGTGTACACTGCATTCTTTACTGCAGATCTTTCAGAAAGAACCACAGCAGAACTTTCATTTTGTTTTAAGTGTAGCTGCTGAATATAAGGGTGTATATGTATATATTAATATATGCAGAAATACATGAACTTCACCTTAACCTATAAACTATGAGACAGTTCCATGGACCAACAAAACATGAGATTTAAAAGATGCTTGTGTTTTACCTCTGCAATCTCGGTTTTGGTAACTGCCCCTGCGTCTCAAACACAGCTCTTCCTCTTCCTGTATCCTTTTTGCTATTTCCTGTGTAAAAAACAGAAAACGTGAATATATTCAGAAACCATAACGATCAGATTTAGAAAAGGTCTTTTGTTATTTATTTCAGAATACGTTGAACAGAAATATACAAAATGTGACCGCTAAAGGTCATGTGATTCTAACGTGATGTGATTAAATGTGATTACAGTTCAAATACATCATCGATCAGTTAGGAAAAAACACATTGACAGTTATTCGGTTATGACTGGTTTGTTACGGCAGCCTAAAAATAGCGCAGCACCTCTTCATTTAACTTATGCATGCAGGCTCGATACCGCACACATCAGCAGGAGGGAATTTCCATGATGCTGACGTATCAAAGACCTCAACAGATGCCTGTTCTTACAATCAAAAGCCCACCTTACCGAACGTTCAACCAGCCACACGCGCTGCTCGCAACAAAGCAGGCAAACAGAGGGTGCCGTTTATCGCACGACTGACCACAATGACTTCTGACTTTCCATTGACGATGTCAATTATTGCACTCGTCCCTTTTTTACTTTTAACGTACAGCAGAATATGAGAGTTTGAAGGTGAGCTTTTAGCTCGGCCATCATTTCTGAACTACAAACGATGTGCAAATAGTTGTGCAAATAAGCAGCAAATTAATATATATTGTAAAATAAAGTTGCAAACTATTTTACTAAACCACCAATTGAATTATTAATGTTTTTCAAAAAAAGCAAAGTCGCTAATGTCTTCTGTACTGGTTACTGTTTGAAAGACTATTGCGATATTTCGAACTCTCTTTCCAATATGTTGTAAAAGACCGGCCTTTTAGATCTCGCAATAAACAGCAATAAATGTAACATCAAAAGAGGTTTTGTAAAACATTGCGTGTTTCTTAGCTCAGCTGGTACAGCATTGCAACAGCAGGCCAAAGGTCATGGGTTTGATTCCCAGGGAACACGTATACTAATCAGATTAGATACTAGACTGAAGGCACTGCAAGTCACTTCTGATGAAAGTGTCTGCTAAATGTAAATCTAATACAGCTGTGACTGAGCAGAGCTGAGCTTACAGAACATGACCAGAAGATGGCAGTGTTCTGCATAAATGGTAAAACAAATGACAACGTTTAAAGAACTTAATCAAAACGCAAGGCTTCAGGAGTTGGGCTGGTCATTTACAGCTGGATTAAAGGATTGTGTGGATGAACTTTACACCTACAGCTGGCCAGGTTTCCTATTGTCCTGCTAAAAATAAACATGAGAGCGCATGTCTCAACAGCAAAAATGATTCTGTATCTGTCTGTTGTAAGCAGGACAAGTTCCTGGATTAACAGTTTTTCCACAACCAACAAATATTTTCTATAAGACAATCAGATTGTAAGATTAGCTTTAGAGTCAGAGTTAGGTTTAGCATACAAGCTCCAGCTCTATTATACCCCTTACTATTACCTTCATTTTTGGGTAAGTTATAGTTATGGTTTGGGTTATGATTAAGGTTTAGGTTAGGACTACGTTTCCAGAAACTTTGTTCCAGAACCAACAAAAGATCCACATCTTATCTGGCAAAATCACCTTGACTGGGTTGGCCTGTGCTTTTACAGAGTCATGGTCACTACTCAACTGCTTAAATCAAAGACATACAAAGTTTGTTTAGGATGACTCAAGCTATTTTTCTCAGAACTCCATGTGAATGTGGAATATTCCCCACATTAAGTCACCAAACAAAAATACGAGGCACAAAAAAAAAAAATCACAAAGCGTCTCTTGGACTCTTGCCTTCTCTCCTGTGAGAAATGATGGCTCACACTGAGAGCACCTCCTGACTCACAGGGTCTGACACATCTAAATAGCACGTTCTCCAAAGCTAATTTAGCCGCTAACTTCTGAGGAAAGCATCCCTTTAGATTTTGCTGGTCTGTGCTGCTGTGTCGGCCTGAGAGACCAGCAGGCTTCAGAACCGCATGAGGAGATGATATTTAGATGCGACCGGTTTAATTAACACAGGGCTACAGGGGTGTAAATATGTTTAATTAATGGAGTGAAATGACATTAAGGGAATCTAATCACTGCAAAATATGGCACACACGTTTGACAACATCTCATGTGTGTCACAAATTATTGTCAGAACATCTTGTAACGCTGCAAGAAAACATTTTCTTTCCGTATTTTCCTCATAGAAATATCAGAACATCTTTAAAACATGATTCACAGGAACACAAAACCAATGCTGATTAATGGGCTGTTTTGCGCAGAAGCTGGCAGGTTCACACAAGAGTCTTTTGAAAGTCAGAACAATCCTGCAGGGCCAGAGACGGCATGTTTACTTCCAACACTGACTGACTCACAAAACATCTTTAAACTCCTTTAAAGCTTGTTTAGAACTCAGAAACAGATTCGTGTTCTTTACAATGCCCTGCAGGTATGCTGACTCAGCTGAAATCAGCTATTAATTATAATAGGGTGCTCTGGAACTAACCGTACCTCGTCAATACTCGATGAGTCAGTTTTCTACTTGCTGATTCAACACATTTTCCACTTAAAGCAACCGAGATTCTCTCTCGTCCAAGAATCTCTCCAAACTATCAAAGCTTTTGATTTTCATAGAAACCCCCAACGCACAGCATCCAACCTGTCTTCAATAAACTTTAAACAAAAACCTCCTCGATCGCATTTCTCATGTAGGAATAAAATAAAGTTAATTCTACTTATGTTGTTTAAGATCAGGCGTAAACATACACGATGAGTTTTTCCTCACCCATGCAGGCGCTCCTGAGGTGTTTAGACTCCAGAAGAGCGACACGCTCGAAACATCATGTAACGTCACGTAATTTTATTTACAGCCCAGATTTGAACTATTACACCTCACCACCCGCAGCACAAAGAACTGCTGTAGAGTTTATATGATGCTGAGTGAAAAAGATTCATGTCGGTTCCTTTTATTTGCTGCGTTACGGTGAGATGAAATGAAAACGAACAGTTCACACTCAGCATTTCTGCTCGTGACTCACTCAGCTATGAGACTCATGCCTCGGTCTCTCTCCCTGGGGGGGATTATTTAAGGTGGGCTGGATTTAAACTCACCTGGAGTGGATTAACGAACAGTGCGAGCGTCCTTCATCGATGCTCACTCTTGTGTGGTCTTTGGCAACACTTATGCTCCAGTGGCAGATGACTCCACAGGGTACTAACTAAATGAATCAGCCCGTCGGCGTCCCACAGTGACTCATTAACTATTGATCTCTTTGATCCCCCACACACGACAGTTCAAAGATGCAAATGTAGAACAGAACGGGTGAATTTTAGTTTACACACCTCATCCTCCACCTCCCTCCTCTGGGCCTCCTCCGCACGCCTCTGAATCTCTTCTTGAATCATTTGTGCGTACTCTGAGTCTCGCTCCTCCCTGGAAGTGTGAACGAAAATGAGAAATGACAAAAAACAACTTTATCTGATTTAAAACATGTTCTGTTTCTTTAAATGTAGGAAGGAAGTTTAGAGACTGTCACACTAGGGGACTTTGGACACTGGTGGATGTTATCTGTCAGCCAGAAGTTCAAACAGAATAGCAGACAGTGACATTTTAAACCGGTGTGATTAGGCTCTTGAGAACTCCATATAGCATCAGGGTGAACTTACAGTCGTCGAGTGGTCTGCTGATGAAGTAGATGAGCTGTGTGCTCCTCTTCATGCTGGAGTCTCTTGGCTACACGGATGTCCTTCTGCACCAGCTGGCTCCTCTGCACATTAGAGCTGTAGTACTGCTCAACTGTTGGAGGCATCATGGGAAATTACAGAAGAGCGCGTACGAGACGTTTCCGCACAATTAAAGCGTTAAAACGATTTAAACGACATCTGATTCCTGAAGTTATCAACTTGCCGGAACGTTTCAGTAAATAAGGCAATAAGACCTAAAAAGTCTCACTTTGTCAACACAGTCCTGGACACAACTTCGTTACCAGGTGGACTGAAAATAAAAAAAGTACAAAGTCAGCCAATCAGATTTGAGCTTGCCAGATGGAGAAAGTACCTGTTTGGTGTGCATATGCACCGGATGGCCCGGAAACAGAATGGTTTGGGGTTTAAGACAGGAAATTTCCATTAAACGGGTAGATTTACTCACATGAACGGTCTTGTCACCTTATTACTGCAACGCCCTTGTACTTCTAGGTGTGCGAAAACAAGCCACCTTTAGAAGTTTACAAAAGACGAATGAACGTGCCAAAGAGAAAACGGATTTCAAGCATTCATTAACGTGGCTTAGGTGTGGTCGACGGAAGGAGAGAATTATGGTTCTTACTCTCTTGTTCCTGCAGGTTATGTGCTAAAGCTCCATCCTCCAGAACAGCAAAACACTGGCACACTGTGAGAAGAACACAAGACTCAATACAGGCAAATACAAATGGAAGAAGGAACGATTTAATACGTTCTGAGAGGGGAACAGAATGTAGGAAAGATTCTGGTGATCTTTTACCAGTAGTCTATATTTTAACTTTTTTTTTACGGTATCTGCAGCTTTTAAGATTTAAGGCTGTAACTGGAGACAGACCCCATGTCTGTGGAAATACTGACAGAAGCTCTGACTGCTTTTACAACCTTGTTGTTACTTTACGTCTCTTGTAGTAACTTTGGGTTTATTAAATAAAACAAATCAAAGCTTAACGAAATAAATGAGCGTTTGGCAAACTAAAAGATACAGTACAATATTTCTGAAGCATCATATTTAAATAAAAAAAGATTTCTTTGAAAAAAGATTTTGATCCTTTTATAAAGTCCCGAACTCTTTGTACTTTTACTAATTTTAACAACGAGGCGGGCTCATATTCCAAGCCATAATAACAGCCTGCACAACAAAAACTGACCCTGGAAAGTTAAAAACAAAATTACAACTTGTGGTTTTGGTCCCAGATGTGTCACATTTCATTTTAAAGCCCGTGTTACAGCACCAGACATCCACGCAGACTCCACTGTGTCAGAAGATTCGGAAAGGATCATCCACGCACATACAACTCAAGCTCATTTGACTTTAAACATTTTTGTTAGTGATAATAGTAAGTAAGGCGCTTACACTACAAGGGGAGCGTAGAGGGTTTTAAATGAGGAAATTATTCAATGCATTGAGAATGTAAATAAACTCTACCAGGCTGATATATAAAGTAAAATCTTTGACCAATTAAATACCACCTGCCATATATAAAAACACTAGCTTCTAATAGAATCGTGCAAAATAGTATACAAATAGTAAAGCTTTCCTGTAGCTCAGTGGTTAGAGCATGGCGTTAACAACGTCAAGGTCATGGGTTCAATCCCAGGGATTGCACATACTCAGAAACGATGTATAGTATAATGAAATGTAAGTCGCTTTGGATAAAAGCGTCTGCGAAATGCTTTAATGTAAATGTAAACTCTTTCAAGATATATATATAACAATATAACTAACTTCTTTCTGTGAATAACTTGTATATTTATTTGCTTGATTAATCACAGTTTGTTTAAAACTATGTTAAGTGAAGATTTTTGCTGTTATCTACCGCATGCTGACAGATTCTGTTCTCAGCTATGAACCGCTAAGAAACGTCTGTGAGTCGCCAATCGCGCACACCAGGGTTATTTCCATTGACCCAATTTAGTTAATTACAGCCCTGAATTCAGCAGTTTAGAAGGGGCCGAGTTCAAGAAAGCCTGTAACGGACCCAACAGCTGGAGTCACAGGCTGGACTTTATCACTGCTGCTGGAGCTGTGGTCAAGGGCAGAGAACATTACAGGCCTGAAAATTATTGTGCTTAACTAAACCAAAAGCCATAAAACCACTGGATTTACACCTCAAACAACTCAAACCTTGAGTGACTCCATGTGACCCCTCTGCTTCACTTCAGGATGGCCTGAGCAATTACGCCTAATTATAGCAGCGTGACAAACTAGCTAACAGGGAACGTTCTCGGAAGGTTGGCTAATGCTCTCAAAACGTTCTTCATAAAGTTGTCTAAAAATGTTAATGCAGCAACATTAGGAGAACTTTTTGAACATTATATATCATATATATCTAAAACTTTATTTTTTGTAGGTAGCGGAATGCTTAAAAAAGTTTAAATTATGTAACAAAATAAAAAAGTTTGAATAGTTGATATAACCAAGCAATAACACAAAAAAAGTTCTTATAACCAAGCAATAACATTTATACAACATCTAATACAACAAATAAATAACATTTTAACGTTTTGTTACTTAATGGAAACATTAGGGAAACGTTCTTACAACCTGAAATTATTAGCTGGGAATACCCTGCTGACTTCAACATGACCTCTAACCTGAGCAGCTGGTGGGAATCTATCTTTAGCTCTCCATCGCTGTGAGGCCCAATCAACCCTTCTGCTTGAGCAAACCTTCTGATTCCCTAAAAATCTAAGAGAAATCATTCTTCTGTGGGGTGTCCAGACAGTTACGTCCAGAAGAGAAATCTAAAAGACAAAACTATGCTCAAGCTGACCTGCTGGACATTGTGATAGTGAGGCTATATTAGGTTACACACTCCTAACGTCTCCTCACGCAAACACGCCAGCAAACAGCAGTAATTGTTTCCAGAGGGAACAGAAGCACAGGACAGTGCAGCAAAAGAAACAAAAGCCGAGCAACAGAAGGTCGATGAGATTGGTGCTTTAATTTTTGAACGGCGAGGGAAAACTTCAGATAAAGAAAACAAAATGATGGTGAATGTCTTTGTTCTTACAAAGATTCAGTAGCTGGTTTGTTTTGTCCAGCAGCCAAGACACTCTCAGTCCAGGGCCAGAGCATGACAAGAACTCAAACATCAACAGAATCGGGCTTCAAATATATTTAGGGACCCTAACGTGTGTGCGTGTGTGTGTAAAGGCTGAGCAAAGGGTGTGGCTAAGAGAGAACACTGTCGAACCGAGTTGACTATGACCATGCTACACTGGTTTCATATTTATCATCAATACAAAGCAGATTCTGTTTATTTAACAGATTTACACGTTACTTGACAACCAAATAAAAATATATGCATGTTTACATGCATCACATTTGGGCTGGGAGGTATTTTTTTTTCAATCCAACAGGGATAGTAAGGCAGCTGATGGTTAACGTATTATTGGAGATCTGCACCACCTTTAGCATGCCAAATACACACTGTATAGTACAATACATCTACAGCCAATAATCATAAACATCTAACACTCTCAGACCAAAACAATCCTGGTCAACACAAGAACACAATGAACCATTTTAGTCTGTTGATCAGGTCAGAGGTAAATCTATGAGGAAGATACAGTAGCCATTTCTCTAGAAACGTGTTTGTCCTTCAAACTACACACAAACTGATAAGACTGTTTTGCTCCTCACTCTGGAACCCATAACAATGAGACATCTACATGATTGACAGCACGGAGGACTTCTCCTGCACCTTATCTAGAAGCGAGGAGCTCCAGAATCCACAACAACAGCAAGACGTTCTTGTTTTCTGATGTTTAATCAACTTAAGAATGACGACAAAGTAAAATCACTCACGCGCGTTGCTGGAATGACCCACTTGTATGTTACCGTCCTCACACACCTTTCACTCTCCACAATGGCGGTGTGACACCTGCTAACCTGCGCTAAATAAACACTTATTTTTTAAGAGGAGGGTTTCAGCTAATCTGGTGGTACAGCCTGCAGGCCTGGTTCTGGCAGAGGAGTGTTTCTGATTGGATCACTGGATAGATTGGCAGAGGAGAGGGTGTGGCTCTGAAGTCGTCAAACTAGTTTTACAGAAGCTAGGCCAAAAATAGCATGCTCATATTTCAAAGACTTTGAAAACATTAAACTAAAAGTTTCTTCGTCTGCTTAAACGAAAGTAGAGCTGTTATCATTATGACAGACAAAACAGTCTGACACCATCAGACACGAACACTGTAAAGACATAAAACAGCCAAGCGGATGACAGTCTACAGAAACGGTTTTATTTAACAATGCATACAAATTTCCTGTCTTTTCTAGTTGTATTTAAGAGACTGAGAAATTATATATGGTCATTATATCGTTGCTTAAAGCCACTGCTGGAATCAAATGGCTAAGACTTTTTGCACAGTACTGTATATATGGAGTGGCTCCCTCTGCTTTATATAAATATCTGTCTGCACAAATGTTCAGGGTCAATGGAAGGGGTTAAAGTGCAGAGAGGAAAGAGGCTGTTTTTCCTCAAGAGAACTGGAGGATAAAGACATCATTCCCAAAGCATGTCACACTATATGATGAGAACTACCAGGGCAAAAACATCCACAGGAACTGATAAGAGAAGAGCAAGGACAAAGAGTGAACAGAGAAAAACAAAGAGAGGGAGAGAGAGAGAGAAACACAATGCTTTAGAGACCCCGTTCTGGTACGAACAGAATTGAGTGCAACCGAGAGAATGAAAACACAGTTGCTAACGTACATCAGTGTAGTCATGAGTTAATTGGGTGTTACAGATGGAATGGTGGTCCAACAGAGCTTTGTTCTGGGGCCAGCGCTTGTTTAGGCATACACACGCAAAGCAATGCAACACAATGAGGGCACTGTGCGTGGAATGAGAAAGGAAAGGGAAATTATTCCCCCTTTCAAAAGAAGTGTCTGATCAAGCTCCTGTATTCGAGATTTATAACTTGGGAAACAAATAACGCCACATGGAAGGGTTTTGTTTCTCCAGTGAAAAAAGAACAGCATTTTTGTTACTGAGATGAAGAGCAACCGTCTGACATGTTATTCAGATCTCATCTTATCAGCATGACCATGCCACGCAGGTATATGATAGCGGGAACGAGACATCTGTAATCTCAAAATCAAAGCTGGAATCATTTCAAAACAATGATCGGACAAAAGACACTCCTGCGTGTGGAATTTGGAAATTCTACCATTTATATAGCACAGGATCGTTCTAAGAGCACAAACCTTACACAATTAAACATCTGTGTGCGTAAATATAACACATGTCAGGCATTGTCTTACCCTCCTGGACTTTGGGCAGGTTGGTCTGATCCACTTCCAGCTCTGCCATGATTCCAGACACCTCTCAACACCTCATGCCTATTCCCATAAAAGACACATTCCTGAACTTCAGTCAGTTCTTAACTTGCAGGCCAGTTTAGTTCATTTCGTTACTACTAGTGTCTAAAAAGAAAGACTGATCACCAATGAATGATTAAATATGATTACTGACCTCACACATTTACGATAAAATTGTGTGGCAGAATCGCCTTTTTTGTCATATAGCACAAACCATTTCCACGTCACAAATTAAAGTTGTATGACGCATTTCCATATAAAGTAAATGCATCGACTCAGACAAACCACGAGCAACCGCAGTCTATATGCAAAACCACGCAAAAACAAACCAGCAGTTAAACCAATGCAGCAAAAGCGAAAATGAACGAGGACTGTGGTAGATGGCTATCTCTTGTCATTCGTCAAGTTTACCATCACAATGATTCATCACACGAAAATGAAACTATGAGTATGGTTTCCTATAGACAATATAAACAGGCAGTCTCTTACCTGCACTGCGCTCCTAACTTTTATACTTTTCTTTGTAATAACGCTACAATGCTGAACCACTTGTTGCATACGAGAGGTACTCGTAAGAGCTACACAAGCGCACAGTCGGATTTGGCAGTGTTTGGGGGAAAAAGGCTAAACTGTAATTAACTAGCTTCAAAGTTTCCGAATAGTCAGACTGTTTTGGACAGTCGAGACAATGAAGCTTCCACAGGGATGGCAAGCCAGCGCGGACAAACTTCACACGTTCACACCCTCCCTCATTACGCCACAGGATTTCGTCCAATCACAAGACATCATTATTATTATAGTACGCTTCACTCATAATAATCTAAAATAACAGAGGGTCGTGATAAAGTAATAAGCTCCGCGTCGTGCCTAGCAGCACGCCTTTTAGCTGGTTTAAATTCACTGTAAAAGCTTTAATAAAACGGTTATTTCATATACATGACAGGTTTAATAAAAACACACAGCAACACACGTGTATTATACTGATTCAAGTATTATTCCTCCGCCAAGCAATACAGTTCTTCAGAAACAGCGACGCACGCAGTGGCGCAGTAATACTGTTGTGAGGTAACAGGTGTGTGCTTACGGAGCAATTCAGACCGGAACTGACCGAACGTCTAAATGAAAATACAAAAGCTACAATAGCCAAATTTCATATATATTAATTCACTCAAAGTATTGTTTGATCCAAACTAGTTTATGAAAGTATTATTTAGACATCATTTTAGGCTGCTGCTATAACCTGTTGCTATGGTAGGATTTTGCGCCCCCTGTTGGCATCATGGAACAGAAGCCGTATTTGTGTTTCATAAATAATCATGACGCAACAAAAACAATCCGGCTCTTAACCATTTACAACTAACACAACTAGATAGACTAATTGTGTGCACTGAATACTTTGTGTGTGCTGTTTTATATTGTACTAGCTTATATTGCATGTGTATTGCGTTGCATATTGCGCTGTTTAATATTGTGTTCGGAGCAATTCATCTAATCAAAGTCCACGTAAGAGCACAGAACATAAACTCCAAGGGAAAGACAGGATTAATTTCAAAATGTCTCTTCATTTTACACGTCAGCTCTGTCCAATTATGCGCCACGCTTTGCAAATGTCACGTGCATCACAAATACGGCTTTGCCAGTTAGCTGCAAAAGTCAGTGGTCGCTAGTAACCTAGTTTATATCCCCGGTGCTCTGTAGTCCCTTAGCAACGCGTATTTTAAACAGTCTGGATATTAGGTTATTAAACTGCACCAGATTGTTTTTCCGGAAAAATCTAAAAACCTAAAATATTACTTTTATATCTACATATTTATTTTGCCATTTATTAACAATGTTCTTGCCATTAATGCGGTTGCCTGAATTCCTAATAAAATATTTTTTCCAATGCATCTTTTTACCACCCACATATCACTGTGAATATTGTGTATTAAAGAGGTTGTGAAATACATTTTCATCCATTTTAATGTCAAAGTGACTAGATACTTGTGGCTTAACAAAACGGGTGACATTCACAACTCCCTTTATGTGTTCTGCAGTCTAAAAACGGATAGGTGAACCGTTGCACACCTGTGCTCCTCAATTTATACATTCAGTAAAACAGGTCAATGAGATTCAAAAGTAATAAACTGACCGTACAGCCGATTCACCGGTCTCAATTCCGCCCTCTCTTTATTCATGGACACATTAACTTGACAGGAATTTATATTTTTAAATAAAGCGCTCAATAAAAAGGTTAATTTATTATGATTCATTCAGCTTTGGTAGAGTGGGTATATAAGATAAAAGACCATCCATCCACTATATTCATCAAAGCTCAGACCTGCTAGAACCTTTAACCTTCTTCAGAGATGATGTGTAAGCTGATTCTGTCCTGCTCCGTTCTCCTGCTCTCCTGCAGTCATCTTCTGGCGCATCCCGTCGCAGACGCAGCTGAGACGACTTACGGCGGCCCTGGTGAGTGAATCCAGACGTCCTAGCTAACAGGGAACGTTCTCAGAACGGTGGCTAACGTTCTCTCAACGTTATCAAAAGGTTGTTGCAGTAAGATTAGTAGAACTTAAAAAAAATTATATATCACATATATTAAAAAGGTTTTGGAACATTTTTACAACGTTACAGAATAACTTGTTTGAATAACGTCTTTATAATCAAGAAATAACGTTAATAGAAACTAAAAGCTGGACGTTTTGAACGTTCTTAGAACTTTTAAAAATATATTTTTTTAACTTAATGGAAACGTTACGGGTTGTTAGAGGTAAAATGTTAAGTAAAAATGTTTTTGAATGACAATTAATGCAGTTATGATATTTGATGTTTGTTATCTTTTAAGCATCAGAACACACCTGCGACCTATTTTTAGACCTGCTGAGAACTAAATGTAAAGTGATATAAATGATAAAAGTATCCAAATGTTATTAATTATTTACACATTTCTTTCATAAATTGCTTTACGCTTTTCAGGCCGCACATTGTACATAAATATGAAGTTAATTATGTAATGCGGATGCCAGCCAATAGAGGCAAAATACCGCAATAATAACGAGTGCGGTAGCTGATGAAACTGCCTGTCTGATTTCTGCTGTAGATTCAGTGGACGAGACTGGAGCCTTCAGTCCAGATGATTTCTCTGTCGCCGATCTCAGCGATCTCCTGCAGAGGGCAGCAGCCGCAGGACATTCCGCGCTGCTCAGCAGAGACAGTGAGACTCATTTATCTGAGGCGGACGTTTAAAGCTGCAGTATTTAATTTTATTTGGGTTAAAGTTGAACATCAACAGTTATTAAGGACGTAAATGACACATGATCTCCTTACCTTATCCCGATTTGCAAAGCTAAATTTATAATAATGATTTATAATTTGAGCTGTCGGGTACATTACAGGGGAAATGCCAGTTTGGCTTTATTTGACTTCAACGTACACAATGAAGACGTAAAGTTATGTAAAGTAACCTGCAATTTATTGTTTCAAACTGAGATGGCGCTAGAGAGGCAAACGTTACGCATTGCAGCTTTAATAAGAAAAATAAAAATTACACCATCATTCACAGCTCAGGTGGTTTAATTCCTGTCAATGCTTTTGATATTCCTTACACAGGTATCAAAATGTCTGGACAGACTCCTAACGAAGCTCTGAAAGAGGTACAGGAAAAACACGTTTTTTAGCATGTGAATGTCGCGGTTAATGTGCATTATCTCGGTTTTATTGCATTTACATGATGCCAACAACATTCCTTCTTTCAAGGTTCTGCTAGAAAAATCGCATCGCCTCATCCCTGCCAGCACTTTCTGGAGCAGCAGGAGACAGATCCGGAAGAGGGGAAATGGAGCAGATTGCTTCTGGAAGTACTGCGTTTGAGACGTACATGAGCATGACATGAGGAGTGACACGGCTTGTGCTACTTTTCTGATGCGTATGCTAACAGACTCAAACAATAAATGTTGGTACTCATATCTTTGCGTGAACTTTCCGTTGACTTTATTGCGTTTTTACCGAGCTAATACAAAACAGAAGCAAAAATAAACAGGACACACATAAACACAACAAACATGCACAAAAGTACTTTTTAACAGTTACTACAAAGAAACAATTTCTACACAGAAACAGTTACTACACAGAAACAAGGATATTCCCACTCACATGTAAATAATCGTGAAGTTTGACATATCATATACATTTTTAATGACATCTAATACTGGAATATGTTAAGTGACAATATTGTCTTCACAGGATAGCTGTATGTTACACACACTCTCTAAATGAATGCAAAACGAAAATATACAATTTACATTTGTGTAAATTATTTCTTGTCTTATATTGAGTTCCTCATGCAGACAGCATGGAAATAAGATTCAGGCGTCTGTGTAAACCTGCTGCCATTGGACTGGTTGATTTAAACGCATTTGAATGAAGCAGTTTGATAGTTTCTGTCCTTTAGCCTTGAAGGCTGGACATCCATTTAGCTGGAGAGGAGAAACGATCTCTCAATGCATCCAGGGACTTAATGACCACACAGAAAAAAAAAACACAACCAACGACTGAGTTTTAGTACAAAACTAGTCACAATTTCATATTCAACCACATGACATCAATGAGAACAGTGTGTTTACATGATTACCTGCTGTGGATTCTTGAGGGCACTGACACTCCTAAACGTGCAGCATCTCAGGAGAGCCAATCAGCTCCATGCCTGATTCTTCCTGTCTGTCCAATTGAGTCGCTGATCTGAGGAACTCTACCAGCACACACACACACACACACACACACACACACAAGCAGCTAAACCACAAGCGGCAAACTAAACATGATGAATTGGCAGGTATTCAGTTTTTATGATTAGATAAGAGGAATCAATGAAAGATAAACGACTGTACCTCTCTGACAGTGTCTTCTGCAGCGTGTACAGGCCGACTGTCACACCACAGGAGACCCAGCAGCAGCAGACAGAGCGACAGGCCAAATTTCCCCATCATTATCTCTGTAAATCATCAGAGACTCACAGTAATGCACACAAAGTAAATTCAGGACAGGAAGTGAGTTCAATAAGTCCATCATGTGTCTATGACACTATGAGCTCTTGTATAGCAGACAGCCCAGCCGATAAGCTCTGAGCAAACCAGAGTCACACGCACATCTTATTAATGAACATTAGATTTGTTTGTGTGTTTGTGTGTGTGTGTACATGTATGTATATATATATATATATATATAGAGAGAGAGAGAGAGAGAAAGAGATAAATAGATAAATGATAGATGATATACACTCAGCATATGCTGATACATCTTGTACAGTAATTCATACATATATACTAAAGTGTTTGGTACATTACAGACAAACACAAAGCTATTTTTCTTACCTGAGCAGATTCCAGTTCACTCTGTTATACAGTGACCGCCACTACAGTAAAGGAATCACCTCATTTTATTCCATCATTGGAGCCTATCTGACCAATAACACTGTGTTTGGATCCAGAGGACAGTTACCTGGCTCATAAACCCTGCCAGTAACTGTCCCCTGTACCGACTTCAATAATAAACCAAAAAATGCCTCTTCAGCACAAACAGATTTGTAGACACAGCAGACATTTCCTGTCATCATAAACCTTAATTGTCCCAAGCTTCCAGAATTCACGACCATGCATAACTAACCATTAACTATTAGGCTAATGATCCACTACCCCTAAAAGAAACCCCACAGATAAGCAATCTTTCAGTCTGTTGGGTTTTAGCGAATAGTGTATGACCATCGCTACCATTTCACACGTCACTACCAATGTCATATAAACCTAAAACACTCAAAGTCTGTTTTCTAAACATTCTCACGGTTCCACAGTGACCAGCAAGTGGTCAAACTAAATACCACTAACCTCCACATTACTTCAATGGAGCACAAAAACTGACTGTTTATGCAAACTAGTCAACACGGTCAGTGTGGCATGTTTGATCAGTGATCTAAAACTGTGCCAGCTAACATATTAAGGTAAAAATGTTTCCCTAACGCATTGTATTAACATTATTGCATGATTAAGAATGTTATTTAAACATAAAACTGGTTATATTCAACATTTTTCTACAATCGTTACTGAAGGAATACTTTTGATAACTTTGAAAGAACTTTTAGAGAATGTTAGCCAATGTTCTGAGAATGTTTTTTGTTCCCTGAATATTTCTAATCTTCTATTAATCAGAAAATTTCTATTTAAATTTATTGAGTAATGTTTTTACTTTAGTTAAAAATAATTTGAGCCCCAGTGTATAGATATACATACATACATACATACATACAGGTGCTGGTCATATAATTAGAACACCTTCAAAAATTTTATTTATTTCACTAATTCCATTCAAGAAGTGAAACTTGTATAATGTATACATACATTCCACACAGACTGATATATTTCAAGTGTTTATTTCTTTTAATTTTGAGGATTATAACTGACAACTAAAGAAAACCCCAAATTCAGCATCTCAGAAAATTAGAATATTACTTAAGACCAATACAAAGAAAAGATTTTTAGAAATCTTGGCCAACTGAAAAGTATGAACATGAAAAGTATGAGCATGTACAGCACTTCCTCTTCACAATACCCTATAGATTTTCTATGGGGTTAAGGTCAGGCGAGTTTGCTGGCCAATTAAGAACAGGGATACCATGGTCCTTAAACCAGGTACTGGTAGCTTTAGCACTGTGTGCAGGTGCCAAGTCCTGCTGGAAAATGAAATCTGCATCTCCATAAAGTTGGTCAGCAGCAGGAAGCATGAAGTGCTCTAAAACATCCTGGTATACAGCTGCGTTGACCTTGGACCTCAGAA
>JAZGTJ010000199.1:16684-81730 GCA_036877575.1 Botia almorhae | reverse complement strand
TACAGCTGCGTTGACCTTGGACCTCAGAAAACACAGTGGACCAACACCAGCAGATGACATGGCACCCCAAACCATCACTGACTGTGGAAACTTTACACTGGACTTTACACTTTTTTCTACCACATCTTCTCCTTCCCTTCACCTCTCTATTAATGTGCTTGAACACAGAGCTCTGTGAACAGCCAGCCTCTTTTGCAGTGACCTTTTGTGTCTTGCCCTCCTTGTGCAAGGTGTGAAAGGTCGTCTTTTAGACAACTGTCAAAGCAGCACTCTTCCCCATGATTGTGTAGCCTACAGAACTAGACTGAGAGACCATTTAAAGGCCTTTGCAGGTGTTTTGAGTTAATTAGCTGATTAGAGTGTGGCACCAGGTGTCTTCAATACGGAACCTTTTCACAATATTCTAATTTCTGAGATACTGATTTGTCAGTTATAATCATCAAAATGAAAAGAAATAAACAATTGAAATATATCAGTGTGTGTGGAATGAATGTATACATTATACAAGTTTCACTTCTTGAATGGAATTAGTGAAATAAATAAACATTTTGAGGATATTCTAATGATATGACCAGCACCTGTATATATATATATATATAGAGAGAGAGAGAGAGAGAGCTAGTAGTATATATAGTATATATACAGAGAGAGAGAGAGAGAGAGGGGGGATTATATATATGATGCTATGACAATGAAAAGTCACATGATAACAAGTTTTTCTTAAGTTTTCCCCTTTTATTATTTTACAGCAGAGAGAATATAAAGCATTCAGAAAACATCTTCCATATTTTAAGGGCAATTCAAAACATTTTGCATGGCTTCAGCAGCTGAATTCTCTTTTTAAACATCCATCACTTCAGTGACTCTTTAACATGCACAATTACAAAAATAAACCGTTCGAACCGGGGGAGGGAGGAAAACAAAGACACTGACGGAAGAAAGGAGGAAAACGAGTAGAACTGAACGGGGGGGTCTCGGGAAGGGTGAGGGCTACATAATCGAAAAAGACAAGAGAGAAAGACAGCTAGAGGAAAGATCTAACACTATTTCAACATGCAAAGTGTAGAGAGCCCCAAGTGTAGCTTGTAATAAAGACAGGGCCGCTATTTTCTGGATTTTGAAAGGGATGAAAACGTGCAGCTCCGTGAAGGGTGTCATATAAGCGCTGTCCTTAATCTACTGCATTCTAATCTCAAAACACTGGCATTTGCATAAGAGTCAGCTACGCGTGTCCAATACATCACTGGTCTACAGGTCTCCACTTCAGGAATTGCTTATTGCTCTGTGTCCATGAGTGGTTCAACTGGTGGGAGAGTTTCTAGGGTCCCGTTTTCCCCTCGCGGCCCCCTTTCTAAAGGATGACTGCAGTAACAAGATGAGAAGGAAAGGCAGTCTGTATCAATAGTGGGTGATGTCATAGAAAAACAGAAACGATGAGGTATCTTCTGTGGGCTGAGCTGTGACACCTTTAAAAGCGCTTGAAACGGAAGAAGAATTTCAAATGAACCCGTATGCGACCAGATGAGGTTATATTCTGGCATTTACAGTATAGACTACAGCAATCCATAATTTGAAAACGTCTACCTATGGCTATAGTAACTGTTGTGATGGTGTGTAGTAGTGTAGCAGCACTTCGTTATTTCTTAATTGTGATACAGTATATCCACAGCAGTGTGTTTATACAGCGACTATATGATCTGAAGAAGCTACATGAGTTATGTACCACTGAAACATCCAGGCGTATATATTTACACAGGTATCATACATATTCTTGTAGACCGCTTGAATGGGCTTGTTCGCTCTTGCACGGCGCCCGACAGGTGTGTTTTAGGGACAATGGGATTTCCTAAGGTATGCCAACTCAGCTCACATAGTTGATTAAAAAAGAATCAAACAGCATGACGTATTCAGAATCACAGTCATTTGATGGTCTGGCTCGTTTCCCAATAAGCAGCAGCTCATTCTCAAGCGACCCGTTCTACTTCCCAACAACTTCCTGTTTGGCACCTGAGTTAAGATACAAAAGTGACCTCATCAGTGAGCTGAGAGATTCACACCCGAGGTTTTAACTGCACTAGTGCCGTGGACACCTTTACCGTGGATGTGGACACAGTTCTGTGGCGCGTGTGTTTTTCTATGAGGTACACGGTTTTGAGCCGTTTCTGTAATGGAAAGTGGAGTGAAACTGAATCGAGTGTGATTTTAAACGGAACAGGAAGCCAAATCCTATCGGAAAAAAAGACTCGTGCTGCCCCCGTAAATATGAGTACTGACAATTTGCCAGCCGTTTGACTTTGTACTGCAAGTTACTCGTCCATTAGAAGCCCTCGGTCTTTTCAAGTTCGGCAACCCATGAAACCAGCTGCTTTACAGAACAGTTTTTCTTCAACAAGTCTACCTGACTACCAAATCTACAAAAATAAGCATGCTTTGGGTGCTGATAAGCCACCCGGTTATCTATGTTACCCATGCAAGCATAATAAGACTCAAGTTGCCACCGCAGTGCATCAGCTGACAACCGTAACTGTTATCGGAATGGTGAATGCAAGGCAAGAACCGCAGGACTGAAATCTGCAGCCCTCGGTTCATCTGGCAGTTCCAATAGAGGACGTGAGTTATGACAAACCCATAAACTCCTGGTGCAATAACATGAAATACACACGGCAAACGAGCTACGTGATGGAATTTCAGTTTGATGGGAAATAAAACAGACATAATTCAGTTCCTGCTAATGCCATATTCCCTTATAAACCTTACATGCAGAAACACCGCTCGCTGGAGATAAAACATGATCAGGCACTTCCAACATAACAACTCTGAAGAAAAGAATGAGATATTCCTATAATAGAGAAGCAAATACAAAAGATGACAAAAGCATTTTAACATTGGAACGTAAGGGGAAACTGAACTGAAACATACGTATTTTGTGCATCATCGTATCAATTCTTTTCTGGAGCCACAATGACAAACATTTTTGGATAGTTACTCTATCAGATATTTACTCTAAGGATCTGCTATTCTTTTCCAGTGCAACATGACCGCGACACTGGCAGGTTTTGACCTTTGGAGTTCTATCAGCCCGTCGACGCCAATGTGTTTAGCACCAAAAGAATCCAGTTTAACATGCATGGCGCAACGGTTCCGCACTTGTCTTTCGATCTGTGTAGCTGTGTGGGTCTGAGAGGTCACCGACACCCTTATCATCACACAGCAGATTTGCTTCAGCTTCTACGCAAGAGAGATAGACTGTCATTACCGTCAACTCACAATGTTTTCGAGATGGAAATAAAACCGTCACCAATTTCTCTAGTACTTTCAACCATTTGGGCTTACGAGACACACAACAAACGAACACACGAATCAAGTAAATGGGATACAGCGTTTGATAACCTTCCAGATCTGTTTGAAATACACCATCGTCTGAGACCGTCACTGGATATGCTAATGAATGTGCGAATCTGATCACATTGTACCATGATAATCTGTTTAGCAATAATGAACTTACATCCTTTGTTAAGCAGTAGCATTCACATTCTTGGCACCGTTGGCAAAAAGATTCTTGGTAGCCCCAAAAAACAAACAAACAAACAGATGTAAACATAACCGTTTCGTCTAATGATCGTTTTGCCTTTTCTCCTATCTCATAAATACAGTATTTTTCATAATAGCAGGAAAGTCATGCTTTAGCAAAATGTTCGTTTCGGGAACATTCAAAGGAAAATAAAATACTCTTATAGTGAAATAGTTGTACAGAGCATAGCCACTAATGCTTTTGATCTTTTTTTTGTTTCTTTGTTCGTTTTTGTCATGCACATACAGTAGCTTGACTTTATCCCCGGTATTTACACTATGTACAAACGATACAACCATACTTGTTAGGCATTCGAACAAAACTATACAAATATTCAGATTTTTGATGCTAATCTGTTTTGATCCCTTTCAATGAGTAAAATAATATACTTCTAAAATACAATCCCGCTTAGATAAACGTTTTACTTCACATACCAGCAACCCTCCTTATATACATGAACCGCTCCGTTGTCAAAAATATGGATTTTTCTAACCTGGGTGTGGAGACCCTTCAAAGTATGTCCAAGATATCAAGGCATGTTTGTAACTTTTCCCTAAACGTCTTAGAAAATCAAAGGCCTGAATGCATTTACTGTATAGTAGGGAAATTACTCAAAAAATTGCCAATAGTAAATTACAAGCAGAGTTGATGACGTTTAGCATCTCTGATACATTCAAGGAGTTCAAAATATAACAAATAAAAAAAGGCATCTGTCTAGTTTTAAACATGCATAAGACAAGATCCGTCAGTAACATTGGGCTTAGTTTAGGCTAACAACAGATATTAAACGTGTAGCTGACCGTAGAGTTAATTCAAGATCAAATTCGGTGGTTGAAAGATCAGTTTGAAAACACTTATTGATTTAAGTTGTATGCATACCTCCGTTTAACATATCGTTTGGCTATGTTTTCAAAATAAAAGTCACTCCAGCTTGTTCATTTTACTCCTACATTCATCAGCTGCCCACTCCAGCTTGAAGAAGATGGGCAACCATAAGAAACAGACTAGACGAAAGATTTCTAATAAATTCTGTCTGTGGACTTAACAATCTTAAAGAATAAATAATCCATATTCACTGTTTTTGGTAACAATTTGACCCACTTAACACATCATTTTGTCAGTAAAAACTACGAAATACACTTGGAACAGGCCCGGCCATGTTTCTGTGTCGATCCATATTTTGTCACCATCGTTCTATCTTCCTCCACCTTCCCTCCACAAGCCACTGAAGAGCAACACGTCCTGTTACGCATTTTTTTCTTCATCTTCAAACGCAACATTTTAGCGCTCCTCAAAATGAAAAATCAATCCGTTAAAAAGTGCAAAAAATGCCACGAAGCAAATGTTATTCCTCCTACGAAACGTCGTCCTCAAAGTTTGTTTGATCCACATTGGTTGGGCTCTTTCCCTTAAAGAAGAAACATCGCGGGAATAAGGAGATATGAAATAAACGCGGTAGTTTAGTAGCAGTAACATCAGTCATACAGTAGCAGTAAGAGTTACAGTGTTCTTGCTTTTTTCCTCTTGTAAATCGTCTCTGGTTGAAACAGAAAAGTGAACAGAAGAGTCTGGAGAGTTGTGTCACATTGTGAGGGGGCTCTTCTGAATGCTCTCATGTTCCCTGGCCCTTCTCAACTCTCTCACTCTGGAAAAAACAGCAACAGACACACATTCAGGAACACAGGTGGAAAATCTCACATTTTCTGTCATTTTAAGCATTTATCTCAGAGAATAGAGAAGACCAGAGCGATCCACAGTTAAACAGAACAGACGACTGCTGTGCAAGAGCAGAGACACAGCAGTAAGTGAACTTTAATTAATATCAAACACTCCTGCTGTTTTCATGTACTTTGTAACTTTTAAAAGCGTTTAAAACTGCCTGCATGCTGTATTTATGATACTGCAGACATTCAACAGGAAACACTCTGTTCTGTATTTGTGGGTCGGTGTTCTTTGCAGAAGTTCTCAGATAGTCACTAATGATTTGCCCCATTTTCTTCATTGCCTCGATTCTTCGCTAAGTAGATATATAGGACAAAACGCTTAAAATAGTCTGTATTTCATTTCATATATAAATTCAGTCTAAAAAACTCAAACCTTTTTATCTAGTCTCAGTGACAAGAAACTAAAGCTGGTTCTTCTGTCAGTGTCTGTTCTCTCATAGACAGACAGACAGACAGATAGATACATAGGTAGATAGAGAGCTAGCTAGCTAGCTAGATAGACAGATAGATAGATAGATAGATAGATAGATAGATAGATAGATAGACAGGTAGATAGATAGACAGGTAGACAGATAGAGTATCACTAGAGTATCAGTTCCCACATGTGTAATAAAACAGGCTTAGTTGTCAAAACCAAAACACATAAGCAAGAAAGGCAGCCATCCTGCCTTACATTCTCCTCAATCAAGTCACATTTCCCAGCATGCCTCTTTGTCAAAAAGCAAGACCCATCATTATCATCATCATCATGCAACAAAGATTACGCCAAACAACCTTCACTTCTTCTGTCCGTCTTTTCTTTACGAACAAAAGCAGTACAGAAATGATTTTGATTACGACAGGAGAAAAGGTGCTTGTTGAATGTGGCATCACTGCGGTTAGTGTATAAAAACACACTGCTGATAACATCCGGGGACTCTGATCTCAGGCATCTGTGCTTCTGGTCGACAGCTGTCATGCAAGCAGGCATCAAGCAACAGTGATGGAGGAGTGAGGGGGATCGGGGTCTTTTTGTGTGTGTGATGGGCGAGAGAGGGAGAGAGAGACAGAAAAAGGGAGACATACTGAATCGCTGAGGCTGCACTCACCCGCTTGAATAGTCTATGGTCCATCAAGGGGCTTTGCGTTAACAGCAAAACAACACCAGACAGCTATTAGCACACAACAGATATCATGATGGAGAGGAGAGGGGCGGGGCAAGGAAAATAGAAGCCAAGGGGAGGGAGGGGCACTAAGCAATCAGGTGCACCTCTCACTAAAACACTCATGATTAATGAATAATACATTTAAAGAGGAACAGAAAAATAGATTTACTGTCCCACTGTAACTATGTAAAACCTCAATAAAACCACAATCTCTGTGACCAACAGCGAACTCACTAAAGCCACTATGATAATGCGCACATGAAAAGCTTCCATGTTATTTTAATTCGAATCAATGAGTTTAACGCAGGTAGTGGCTTAACAATAAATCCAGTAGGGGGCGACGTGGCAGTGAGAAACCTACCTGTGACGACAACGTCTGAGAAATCTCATGATCTTGCGCGCGGCCTGATCTTGCCTCTTAGTGAGCAAACCGCCTCTGAAGGAGAAACACAAGCATTGATCTTGTACGGTACATTTAATTTAGCACATTACATCTTGTACATTAGCGAAATGTCTCGCAGGGCAAAGCTCAGAACAGAAGGCCATCCGGAACAGATTCATAAGCAATGTTGGCTTACTGTAGTACATCAAACACAAGTTGAAATCAAATTTGGACTGCCTTTATGGGCCAGCCATTTATCTCAGGGCAATAAATTGGAGTGCTGAGTTAGCACGATGTTTCACGAAGCAGTGGAGCTAAGGGTGGTACCTGAGTTTGTGCTGGACCAGCGCGCTGGTGGGCGCCCCGCGGTGGACCCGCAGCCGGCCGAACTCTCTGTAGCTGCGGTAGCACTGCTGGATCAGCACGGCCGCCCGTCGGCTCTGTTGAAACTTCTTCTGCTCGTGGTAGCTGCGAAACTTACTCTGGATGAGGATGGCGGCCTGCGTCATCTTTTTATAAAGTGCATACTGACACGCACACAAACACACAAGACATGAATGACTCAAACAGAATCGCTCCTTACTTGACTTACATGAATATTACAGGAATAATTGAGCTGTGATCTGTTACTTAAACTGTACAGTACACGGTGATATCAAGATATCTGGACCAACATCATGTTGGTAGAGCGCTGGGTTAATAGAGCAAAGGTTGTGGGTTCCATCCCAGGGGACACATACTGATAAACTGTATCACTTAAAGGCACTGTAAGTCACTCTGGATAAAAGTGTCTGCCAAATGCGTAAAGGTAATAGGTCATTTATTAACGTTAAGTTATTTAATTCATTAAATTAATTTATTGGTAATCTAATCATTTGAACATATATTTAAATTTTTCTCTAAGCTAGAAAAAAAATCCACTTAAAAAAATGCAAATACCAAGCTAAATAAATAAACTTACCTTCAAGGCTATCCATGTTAGCTTGTAAAGGTACAAAAAAAACTGATTTGGAAAACAGTCCAATTTTCCATGATGGAAAACAGTGTGATCTTAAATGACTCACATTTAAATGACAAGGTGCTTGTTCGATTTAACAAAGCCTTTAAAAGTCAATGTCAGAGTGTCTCGAAGGATTACCTGCTTGTACTTCCTGTAACAGCGCTGAATGACAGCGGTGGCTACTTCCTGCTGCTCGCGCAGTGGGCGTCCCTGCAGGAGGACAAGGAGAGGGAAAAGGTTTGGTTTGAGGAACTGGCAACCCACGTGTGGCCAACACCTGGGAGACACCCACTAGGTTGTCCACATACAGAAGAGAGAGAAAATAAAGAGAGACAGTGATAACTGGACCCTGGGGAGAGGGGTGCGAAAGACCCGGCCTTCTGGCTTTGGTTCAGCTGGTGCTGGTTGACTCTTAGCACCAGCAGCCAAAAGCTGTGGAACCTCTGTGGAAATGTATTACAGGCAGCCGCAGGAGGGAGTTGCATGAAGCAATCGCTCTCTATAAGCCAGGCCATGCGCTGGTTAAGGCACCTTACCCATGCGGAAGCTGCAGGGAACTGACTACTCTGTGTGTTTGTGTGTGTGTGTCAGGGTGTGTCTGTGTGTCTATGAAATGAATACAGCAACAACAAATAACGAGAGGAAATAGACAGGATGCCCATTGGTTTTACCTACAAATACCAACCTTACCAACTAGAGCTGATGTTAAATTCCTGTCTCTATTTCCACATCACAAAAACCCTGCGGGACCCAAGCCCTGACCTGTACCTTGTACTTGCGGAAAGCGGTCTGCACCAGCCGTGCGGCCTCGTAGAGTTCTCTCTGCTCGGGGTCAGACAGGGTAAGCTGAGCCAGCTCTCTCTCCACTTTGCTGTTAGAAGCTCGGAGGAACTCACTCCATTCAGCCGGAGCAGGCAAAGTGGGCTTCTCAAACGGGCCCTCGCTCATGGGCGAGTTACCCGGGCTCAGACTCGGGTTGGAGGATGGGGTCAGGGGTTCACTGTATATGGGACTAAGGTAAAAACAAACAAACACAGAATTAGCTGGGTTGTGACTTCATAAGTTGTTTTTCCACTAAGCCTTAGGCTCTCAAACTAGGGAGCGTGTATATTAATAATAAATGATTACTATGGGTGTGAAAATGTTCATTTTATTTACCTATACAGCATCCCAGTTAACATTTTCAGAACATTGGCTAATGTTTTCTAAAAGCTCACTCAAAGTTATCAAAAATTTTTAACATTATAATTATATATACAAATATATATGTATATATAAATATATATATACATTATATACATTAATATATACATTAAAAATGTTATTAAGATATTAGTGGAAAGTTTGAAAAACGTTCTTATGTACAAACAGTAACATTAATACAACATCTAAAAACTGTTCCTTAAAAAGTAATATTTTTGTTAATTAACATTTTTATCACTTAATGAAAACGTTATGGAAACATTCTTACAACCTAAAATAGTTAGCTGTTAGTTAGAATATACAGTAGCCTGAGGGTATCTGTGAATTCTTTACACCAAGCTTTACACTCTAAAGCTCTCTGGCTTGGGTTCGAGTTCCCGAGATCAAGTTCAGCTGTACTTATCTATTAAATAGCAAACTGCCAAAAAAGGAAATAAAAACACATCACTGTGGCATCCGTCAGAGGTAACAGCCCTCTGAGGAAGCAGGACTTATTAAAGTATGAGAACCTCTGCTCTGAGCGATTGACTGATTGATCGCTTGCTTTCAACTCCTTCATCACGGGACGCTCAATACGTCCATCGCGGTAATGTGTTCACTATGACGGACGTCATGACGGACGTCTGCTAACCTCAGGTGTATGATGCTGGGCAGGTGTTCCACGTCTCCCAGGTAACTGGCCAGCCAGATCATGGTGTTGGTGAGTCCGCTGTTGTCCAGAGGAACAGCCTTCATGGCTGGGAAATGTTCTCGTTTGATACACTCCGGCGTGGCTTCGATGATGTGCTCCGCCAAGCTCATCATATTCGCCTGTCGGGTGCAAAACACACGAAAACAAACACTTACGATCTTAGTTACACTTTCAAGTGTGCTGGAATGTGTACGCGCAAGCCACCACGGCAGATCAATCAAACCTCGGCACTGCGGAGATGTTTGTTTTGGAGGAACATGCTGCTACAGTACAAACTCCTCTTATCCCCACAGAGTGACAGAGATGAATGGGGCTCGACTAACTCTTGGTAAATCAATGGCAGGTGTATATTATGTGGTGACGGAGGTCTGGGCAGAGAGCAGGGCCACAACCGATGCTCTCAAACGCATGTGTCAGCAGGACGGATGGCGCTCTATATCTTCCATTTACCTCTTTTGTTTGCTTGTAGCTGTGCTTTTTGAGTCTATTTCCTGACAAATGGATCAGTGCAGGTGTGAATGAGCCAGACTGACTATATGTGAGTGTGGTTTAAAGCTATGTGTGAGCGTGTGTACTGAGGTTGGCTGGTATGATGGTATTTATGAATTATGACGTATATATTTGCAGTAGCTATATTTGCAGTAATCATCTGCTTTAAATAATCGTATGCTTTGGTTTGTATCTGTCATGATCCAATGAAATATCCAATAAATAATAAAGTATATCCAATAAAATAATAAGATAAAATGGGACGTCAATTTTAAGTATTGTACGTATTTTTTCAGTTATATACTTATATATATATATATATATTTTTAATTAGTATTTTAAAAATGCAATTTTACACCAGAGAATAGATTAGATAAAGCCATACTTCATAGTTATGTAACTTAACAATAAACATTTGGAAATTTCCAGCAAAACAAGGTCATCGTGTTAACAGTGCAAGGGTTCGGCTGTGGGTTCGATTCCCAGGGGACACACATGCTGATATAATGTATGCTGCTATACGTCCCTTCAGATAAACGCATCTGCCTAATGCACAAATGCAAATGTACTGTTGTCACGATACAAAGCTACTCATACTGTGGTATTAGATTATGGTCATAACACCAGTGACTAAAGTGTAAGTATGCGTGTGTATCTCACCTGGAGGTCCTCCATGTGTGAGAGACAGTCCTGATTCTCCAGATCCTCCTTATAGGAGAGCATCTCTGTGTCCACCATCTCCCTCTCTACCATTCCCAGCATGCCGAGGGGCTCTCCACGCTGTCGCAGCCGATTGACCAGCTTCTCCTTCCCAATACTGCTGCCGCCACCCCCCTTCCTGAGCGCCTCTCTAGCGCCCCACTTATGCCCTCCACGAAAAGAACCCATCTTAGCTTGCGGGACGGCCCCTGCTCCCAAACTCTCCTCAGGGGGGCTTTTGTCAGGGCTGGAGGGGTTTGAGGGAAGGGTCTTAGGGCTGGTGGACAGTTTATGTTTCTGCTGTTCCAGGCTCAAAGGAACAGACACTGGCTTGTCCAGCTGTGCTTGCAGAAGCTCAGGGTTGGGCTTGTGTTTTTTGGCGAGGGGAAGATCTCGCTGACAATCGTTACTGTAGTAGTTGGAGGGCTCTGATCGCGGCCTTCTCAAGTCTGTGCAAAGAATGGAAAGTGACCATGAGGAATACTCAGAGGAGAGGGCTTGGATTATTATATTTCCATTGCATTAGCTTCAGCTCAAAGATGGTATTAGTGGTAATCAAAGCAAAAAACAGACTGTTGGAATCGGATTCTGCGACTAAGTCTTAGTCACTGAAGCGCATGCAATAAGCTACTGCAATAAGCTACTGCATTAAGCGCAAGAGTTCTGCTCTGCTCATCAACGTCAGTAATTGGTGCAATGCATTTGTCCTTATTTACTTTTTAAAGGTCCAGTTTCAAAATGTCCTTCCCAGCAATGAACTGAACGATCTTAACTTTTACATGAGAAGTCATGTATCTTGCATGGCTATGTGCATTCCCATGCTAACAGCACTAGTACTTTTTATCATTTATTATTTTTGCAAAGGTTAAATTGACTAAAGGGACTATAACCAAGATAAGGAAAACGCACTATAGCAAAGATGTTTACAGTAAACACTGTAAAAAGTGTTACTTTAAAGAGATGTCTATTGGGTAAATAATGGATTAACATCATTTAAACAGAAACCTGTTTAAATTTATATAGTAAAATTGACATGGACATTTTCAGCATAGCGAAACAATTTAACAAAGTACTATAATTGCTTTTATCAAATGCACATAATTGCATTTTCTATAAAAGCTTTTTCAGAAGTTTGTCAACTGTAAAACCAATACAACTATTAGCAAATAAATGATTTATCCAAATGAACATTACTTAATTTCAAATGGATGGGGAAAGTGTCAATATAGAAAGTGGTTGTGTAGAATCAGATGTCCATCAGATGTTCTCACCAGGGTTCTGGTTGGTGCCGGAGGTTGTAGTGGTGTTGGCAGTACCTGTGTTCTGCCCACTGGGTGCCACCATGCTGTCTCCAGCCCAGCTGACCATCCAGCTGTTGGAGGTGGGGATGTCAGGGCTGGGAGAGAAAGACATGCTGGAGGTGGGCGGCAGGGAGGAGGGGTTCTGCTGCTGTTCCTCTCTCTGGAGCTGCTCCAGACATTCAGCCAGCTTGGTGTGGCCTCGGGAGCGGGCGATGGACAGAGGCAGGCGGCCCAGCGAGTCTGGGATGGCCAATGCTCTCCTGTCCCATTTGTACAAGACAACGGCTGCTTCTAGGTGACCCAAAGCACACGCCCACATCTGTGAGAAACAAAGAGGAGAAAAAGTAAAGTAATGATGCCACAGAGGAGTTCAAATTTTCCTTGATCCAATTAGTTTGATGTAGTGCAAAAACAAAGTGTTATAGAACTTCCGCCCTGATCCAGAAAGAACCGAAGAACTAAGTTTCACTCAAGAACTAAGAGAACTAAGAACTACGCATGAACTTTGTTTCAGAATTTAGGAATATTTATTTAGGAATATTATTCCTAAACTACACAGGAACAAACGCAATAGAGCTCTTTCTGTTTCTGATTGGAGTCAAACAAGAGAAAAGTGTGTAAATAATATGGCTGTAGTTTTTGGTATAAAAGCTTTATTAATATTGTTAGGAAAACCTTGGAAGAAATATAATGATAAAGAGTATATTTTAAAGTTAGTATTCCAAGTCACATACCAGTGGAGTGCAGGAGAAATGATCTACATTCAGAGGGTCCACCTCCAGCTCCAGATCAATGCTGTCTGCGTGTTTAGTGCTAGATGAGAAAACAAACACACGTTTACAAATGACAAACATCGCACACAAACACAGACAGACCTGAGTGCTCTGATCTCTGACTTACCGCCATTTAATGAGCGTCTGGATGAGGGTTGCGTAGCCCTGGCCTGCAGCGAGGTGCAGCAGGGTCATGCCCCGGAAGGTCTTGGAGTGAATCAGATGTTTGGATTTGGCCCAGCAGGCCCGGTTCATCATCTTCTCACAAACTACCACCACACGACTCTCAAAGGAGCTTCCTGCCTGACCCGAGACGCTCTGCTGACAAAATAATTTGTTTCAATGTCTTCACATGCTTAAATTCACAATTTAGCAGTTTCTGTCACTTGGCAGTTTGTTATGGAGATTAAAGGAGAATTTTTAAAGATAATACATACATGAAAATGAAATACAATATAATCAATTAAAGCAATGGATCTCAAACCTTTTGACCTCAGAGCCCCCCATTGTCCACAACATTTGAAAGACCCCCACCCAACATTTCTATCCAATAAAATATTCTAGAGTTTGGCAATAGAAATAGAAAGATCTATATGTGTTATAGAAATAACCAAATACTGAGAAAAATCTTGACTGTTAGTTGTTTTAGCTTATTTTAATGCTTGTTGTTTAAATTATTTTAAATCATCTTAAGACCCCTTGGAAGTTTGTTGGGGCCCACAGCCCCCCGTTTAAAAAAAAGGGGGGCTGTGGGACTATAAAGCAATAGTCTGCCCAATATACCCAACATTGGTCATATGGGTTTGGAATGACTCCATTTTTAATTTATCCATTAAGTTGAAGCTGGAAAGATGGAAATCCTTCAAATGGATCCTTCAGGTGAATCTTTATGACCGTGAAGAATACCTGAGACTGGTTATTAGCGCCTCCATTTCCACCTCCTGGTGTTCCTCCACTGCCCTGCTGCTGCTGGCCGCCCATCTCCGCCATCCTGCGCTCCATCTGCTCCAGACGTTCCAGGATGGACATTCTGAACTGGTTATCTGCAGAGGAACCCAGGTAACATGGTTACCAACTGCAATGCAAAGTCAACCACATTTGATAACAAACTGAATCTTGAGTTCCAAGATATGACTATTTCGGATTAGCCATTGATGGCACAGTTCATATTTTGACAGTAAAAACGGAGCATTAAAACATTAAATTATCATGGATAAACCTTCAGTTGTGAACTACACTGTGAAAATAAACAAGTTACTTTCTCTTTTCTGCTTTGGCTTGCATCCCCAAGCAAGACTCTGTATCGAATGTTTAATTAAAGCCAGTCATTACCCTTATGGTATCCAATCAAGTCACAGTGCTTGAGGTTATCAATCACCATTGTTGTAACGGCAGTCATGATTATAAATTAATGGAACCAATAATGAGGGACATCGACACACTGAGCTTCAAAAACACAACTTTGAACATACACAGCCTGAGTGACACATGTACAGCCTGCAGGCTCTTTAACTAATGCTGTCTCCCACATTCTCCAACGGTCTGAAGTGTACGTTCCCAGCTAACACTCTTTGGTTGTAAGAACGTTTCCCTAACATTTCCATGAAGTAACAAAAAATGTTAAAAATGTTATTTTTAAAGCTCTAGAACGACGTAGATATTTTAATTCTGTAAGGTTTTTAAATGTTCCATTAACAACTTTAGAATAACGTTTTTTATATATATATGAATTATATATAACTTTAAAAAACATTCTATTATTATTACTGCAAGTATTATTGAGGGAACTTTTAGAGCCAATGTTCTGAGAACGTTCCCTGTTTGCAGGGTTGGCCAATCATAAATCACCAGAAGATGAAAAGACATCCTTCATATCTGGCTGGATTTAAGAATAGATTTGCTTTCCTACAGTACGTTTCCTCCATCCTGTGCAAATTGGCAAAAAACCACCCACAGTAACTTTACAGCCATTTGTCCTGCAAATGAATGCCATCCGAATAGGGCTTAAGGGATGTTTTTTGCTTGTTTTTCATTGTCAGCCAGGCGCAAGTCAGATTGTTTGGGAAAGTAATACTCCACCTGTCCTTAACGTGCCACACAATTTGTGTTTCAGTCACAAACTGTGTAGGATATGTAAGCTGTTTAACATTAGCTGTCAGTAATACAGATCTGTCTGGCAGAAATATCAGGCCATTAAACAGCAGCTGCTAATCTTGGTCTTTTGATTTGTCAATCAGACACACAGTTACCAGCACAGGCTAACTACAGCACCAGTGCTAAGACCTACGCTTGCCTTTCATCGAGGAGCCTGTTTCTGTGGCAACCTGCTGCTGAGTGGTAACCAAGCGACAGGGGCATGCTGATCTGAGACTTGCTCCAGTGGCAGTTTATTGATGAACCAGATGCAAAGCATGAGGAGAGATGACAAAAGTTCATGAAGGTCAAAAATATCTACATTGATGTGCATAAATTTTCACTGTTTGACCAATCAGATGGAGCCTGCCAGGCAAAAAGACACCAAACATATAAAGCAATACAGTATAGAGTATTTGTAAGCTGTAAGCACTGACTTTTATTGAAGAAACACAAGGCCCACAGTCAATAACGCTGGCCTGGTCTATATACTCACCTCTCAGGCCTTGTTTTGACTAGGGCATTAGCCCAAGTCAAAAAAGCCCACCAAACTTTCTATGCAAATATACATTGTGTTTTTCCGTCTGTTTACTTCCTGTTTCTTCTAATTTTTCTACAGAGATCTTACATTTCTTTTCTAGTGCTTCAGAAGTTTTAAAAATCTGTGCTTACATTTTTTGTCAGAAACCAAAGTCTTCAGTAGTATGAGACTACATTAACAAACACTTAATGATATTCATTTTATAGCTCTCTAAAATTGTATGTCAATAACCGTCTCACTTGTATCCTATTTCTTTTTTTAATTTAGGAAAAACATCAATTAAAAAAGGACCAAACGACCAGCGAACCAGAGTGAGAGATATACTGGGAGAATACTGTACAGAGATAAACAGAACAAAAGTAAGCTCCCTACAGATCGAGAGAGAGAGATATAAACAGAGAGAGAGAGAGAGAGAGAGAGACTGTGTGGCAGCAGTTAGCAGCAGTGTTGACATGTCTTTGTTCAGACACAGTGCTGCAGTCTGCTGCAGTGCAGATGATGTCATCTCCACCTGCTGCTGCGAGTGCTCAAAATGCCACACACGTACACTGCAGAGGGAGAGGGGGGTTGGGGGGGAAGGGCCACGCGTGGGGGGCGGAGACTGGAAAGGATCCACCAATCAGACCAGAGGCAACACTGTGACGTGCAACATGCTTCTATTCTGTCGTACTATAAATGTGTCGGTCTGTAGTCACTGTGCTGATATTTACATGTGTTTGTTCTGCGTTTACAGAAATGCTTGGTCAGTTTTATTGCAATTAATTACAAGAGTCTGTGATTTATTGTGAACATAATCACGTCCGAAAGGCTTTGCTGAAAGAACACAATTTTTAGTTTTTAAAGTATTTAAAGGCATCATTCCATTGTAGTCACCTGACATGTAAACAGCAAAAAAAAAATAATAATAATAATTATTTAAAATAACAACAATACTTGCAGTCATACACAAAAAGGTCACCCCAAAAACTTGCTCTCATTATTTACAACCCAGTTCCATTCATTTACCATCAAACACAAACGCAGAACCTTTAAAGAATTGTACTGATTATTCTTTTTTATACAATTACACTGAACAGGGACCATAAACAAATTATTATTTTCATGCCTTTCTATCAATGAGTTCACAAAAAATCCGGTTTGGAATGACAAATAATGACAAACTTTCCCATATTTTGGTGAACTGTTTCTTTAAGTCAATTCCAAGACACTGCTATGATGTCTTTCTGTCCGCCTTCCTTTGCCAGCCGACATAAACTGCCAAGACTGCCCTCAGCTCATGTTGAAGCGTCACACAACATCTGCTGCTGTTTTTAGAGGGACTCAACGCAACCTTCAACCATAACCTTCTCCCTTCCACTTTTCTTCACTGCCCTCAGGATGACGCACGGCCACTGACTCACGTTCACCAACGTCAGACATACGGTATGTGAGCCGAGAGAGAGAGAGAGAGAGGCATCTCCACGAGAGGACTTCATTAAGGGTCTATTTGCTATTTATTCCTGAGAGAGACTTGATGAATGAGGAGGAGCTGAAGCCTGAGAGCATGTATGTTTATTTTAAGCTCTGGAACCGCTGCTCTATGTTTGATGATTCTGTCTCTTCTTCAGCAGAAACACACATACACCTACAGTAAACAAACATAAGCCCATCGCACACACCTGGAATTATCACAGAGATATTAATGCTCTGTGTTCTCCCAAAATAGGTTAGTGGATTCTCGCTTGGTCTACCTCCCTCTTCCTTTTCTCATACTGCTGAGTGTGCAGTTATGAGCACACGCAGGCCAAACACCTGGCCGAAACTTATTTGTTCTGTCATTGCAATAAACCACTGCAATAATGAACTGCATTAATATAATTATATCCAAGAGGATACAGTATATTTCAGTGTAATTGCCCAGAGGATCTTGCCTTGTTTTTGTGAAATACTAGCATACTGCACAGTATACACTGAAATCTGCTTACTGTTTATGATAGTAGTATGCGATACAGTACGCATCGGATGATAAACAATTCAAACAGCGGTTTATAAAAGCTTTATATAAGAGTTTTGAGAGCAATTTTCTTGTTAAAACATTATGAACCTGTGCAATCTGAGTCATATTACTTGTGGATCACAATAAATACGGACAGCCAAGCAGACTGAAGTGCATTGTGGGATACGTATTCCACACAGTGTTCTCTGCTGTATACTGCACATTTGGGTAAATATAGTGGGTCCTCTAGGTTTTCAATGCATACATATCCATTTAAACTGTATGGTACTGATATTATAATACAGAAATAGCATGACTACTATAGCAATGTTGTTCTGTGACGTAGTAAACTGCTTTAAAAAGGGAAACACATCATGTAAACAGCAGCTGAGTGGATGACATAAACATCAAGCAACGAGGCAACACCAAAATCTAAACGCTTCATATCCTTGCACTGCCAAATCCTGTCACAGCAGGTAACCAATGAAAAACCATTATTCCCTACTTCCCAACCATATTCCCAACTGATCCATGTGTAACACTCTAATTCATGCGTCACTAAATCCCACACCCGGCCATCAGGTGGTGGATAATACCCCAGACTCTCAAAATGATAGTATACTGGAGAACCCCTTCCTGAGCTGAGCTCCGCTGGCGGACACAGGCTGATATTTAGTGGAGAAGGGGGGAGTGCTGCTGGCACAGCTGAGCCCACCATCTGCACTCACATCTCTCATACAGTGGAGTGGGGACATGAGCATGCGGGAGTTCAGGGCTGACCCAACCTTCCCCGGAGGGACACATGCAGATGTGCTCGGACACCAGTTACTCACTCCATAATTATACACAATGAATTATTTACAGTCAGCATGAGACCCCCAAATTTTCCCAGCCTTGACCCACCGAACCGGTATGACTTTTGTGCTTCTGAGGAACACAGAGGAAGCTATTTTGAAGTATCTTGATAACCACACAACAGTGACACCCGTTGGCTTCCACTGTATGGACATAAAACCACTGAGATATTTCTCGAAGTATCTTCATCACAGAAGAAAAAGAATAAGTAGATAGTGGCAAATACTCATTTATGGGTTATAAATCTCTTTAAAAGAATAATAAAATTACATTTCTGTGAACATTTACTTTAAAAGAAAGTCATACACGTTTTTAAACTGAATTATAGAACGACAGATTTTCAACGTAAACTGTTTCTTTTAAATGCAAAGCTTATAATGAAGGCAAAAAAACAGTTCTTACACTATTATGTTTACAATGATGTTTTTAGTAACTGCTTTCTTACTAAAACGGCCCACTAAACAGCACTTACATTGTAAAAATATTGCCAGTGCCAATGTTTGTTTTTCCCAACAGTTCTCAAAAAGAGATTCCAAATGTTAATTTGGAGATTCCAAATGTTCCAAATGTTAATGTTAGAACAACTGAACCGTACACCCTTGAAATACCCAGTATACAGGTCTAAATAAACAGACATGGCAGATTAAACATATCAACCAGGTTGGAAATCGTAGCTTGAGGCGTCAACACTAATTGTGTCCTGTTTGTTTTTAGATCAGCATGCTCATGATTAGGCAGCAGAACAGAGGAAAACCCTTCATCTGATTATACTGTGACGTGTCTGTGTGTGTGTGTAGGAGTCATACATCAAGATTAAGGTACAGTAGAAGTACAGTAACTATGGATCTTAAAGGAACAGATCTATCACAAATGTTAACAGGTAATAGGGATATACTTTATCACGCTACAGAAATGAAAGCAATTCATCCGAACGTCTTGCTAAACATCTTTTTCCCGTGGAGAAAAATCATACACATCTTTTTGTCATACACATGACAAAAAATGTAATTTTCAGTTAAACTGTACTTAAGCCACAAATCATACTCAATATACAGATATCACAATAAAATATTAACATAAGAAATATTAAATGCAATAACTTCTATTCAAATCAGCTAAACACAGTAGGACAAAAACACAAGAGTGCATCCATCTCTATCTGCAGGCAACACTATGACCCAACACTGAGGCCTCTGTAAGCATCCTGGCCTCGATAGATCTATCTATCTACCTACCTACCTACCTACCTACCTACCTACCTATCTATCTATCTATCTATCTATCTATCTATCTATCTATCTATCTATCTATCTATCTATCTATCTATCTACCTATCTATCTATCTATCTATCTACCTATCTATCTATCTATCTATCTATCTATCTATCTATCTATCTATCTATCTATCTATCTACCTACCTATCTTTTTATCTGTCTGTCTGTCTGTCTATCCATCCATCCATCTATGGGGTTATTTTATAGACTTCTATTGTTTTTTTACACAGCTGTTATAAACAATATACCCTAAACCAAACTCTAACCCTAACAAAAAAAACTTTCTGCATTTTTACATTTTAAAAACGTTTTTACCATATTTTATGTTTTACAAATGAGGACATCCTCTAAAGACACTAGGATGACTTAGATTTGTCAGGTTTTACTGACTTTTGAGTACAAAATTTTTCCCGATATATGGTTGAGTAAACCGCCCCCAGCACACTCACACTGGGAACCTTTTTTCCAGGTATTACAACCAGAATAAAGTGTTTAAACCAACACTCTGAGCTCTGTGGCCGGATTTAGCAGGAACTGACCCTGAGGCCGTCTGACCTGCTGTGGAAGGAAGCTCAGCTCTTCCTGGAAATGTTTATTCATGACGGCAATGGCTGTCAACTGTTGCACAAGTTACACTGTGTTCAAGGTTACTAGTGATTGAGCGGGTTAACATGTGCATGACCCTACTGGAATCTCTCCAGGCCTGGAAAAAACAGAGGAAGGAGGGGGAGGAGCGCAGCTTAAGATGCCTTTTCATGTCTTATTCATGACGTGACATTTTGGATACAAGCATCACATATCATGTGTGCCTCAACATAGGTATAAAAAAACTGTCACACTCACATATAAAGCAAGATGATGACATATGGTAATTATTCTTGAGACAACATAGATGGTACGAGGAGACAAGAAGGGAACAGGACAAAATCCAACTCAAGGCAACACTGGGTTATAATTACACGTGCTGCCAATCAAACACATAATGCAAGCAAGCTACATGACATCTGTCTTTACAGTGTTTAGATAAATGCTCCAATGGGCCACATTTGCAAGCTGCAAAATAAAAATGACTTACAAAAGCATAATAAAAGTGATGGAGAAAAAAATATTTTAGATTTAATTAAATAACTTTAATTGTATGTGTGAGACACAAAGGTTCCTGAATCACAGAATGGACTTGATCAACCTCTACTGTTGTCTCCTTCCAGTGGAACGCATCCCTCCAATACAAACAAGCCACATATCAAATTAAATCAGGAGCTCCTCCATGAGTGAACTGCTTTACCCATCCTCCAAGACATGCCCTGCTTAAATCTCCTACTTTGTGTGCCACCGCGTGACACGGTTTATCCATGCACACACAAATGCTTTATTGTGCCTGGCAATAGTGCCAGACTAATAGAATACAATTTGCACACAGTTTTGCTGTATTCCGAACAGCCATCCCAAGATATTGTTCTTTCATAAGCCAGTCCACAAAATGTTCACAAAAGACTCTTTCATACTGTTACTAATGATTTTATGATTCACGTGAGTCAGCTACGTTTCGCTCCACCCTCCCTGTCATCATCCAGACAAAGCACACAAAACAAGCAGGAAACAATGCTGACTACGTGTACAATGTCAAATATTTTTGCGGTGATAAAACTAACGGCAGAAATGCTCACCTCAGCATAGCTTGTGTCTTTTCCTTGTTTTATTTGCAGTCCCTTAAATGGCCTGTCATTCTTCTTAAAGAGACGCAAGCCCTACCTTAAGCTCGAGTCTTAACTAATCTAATTTTCAATCAATTTCAGCGCGCCTCCAACAATCTTAAGAGCACTGCACCAATTTCCCAAACTGCTGTCTGATTTAACACTAATTAACGATCGTGCCCTTGAGGCACACTGAGTTGGGAGGCACTTAAGTAGAAAATGTCTCGCACTTATCAGAGGTGTTAAAATGTATGATCTGTGTTTTCGCAAACACGGCTAAGAATTGTTTTTAAATGGATTAAATGTCATCCTTAAAGAGGTTCCACAATCAACATGAGGTAAACATTGCTGATATTGAGATTGAGAACTGAAATTCTTATCAGTTTTGAAACCGACTGAATATTATCATATAAATCAACATGTTTCTCAGATCTGGGAAAGGAAACACAGCAGGATCTGACAGAGCACAATCATTCAAAAGTCTGGCACTGTACAACAAGCCTGCGCATCATAATGGGGACGAAGGCAGTCCATGCTTACCGAAACACTAAAAAAGTGCATAAATAACCTCTTTACTTTAACAATGTAACTAAATGACCTCTGCGGTTTATGAATTAACCACAGCGGAGGTCCTGTAAACTCAGGTTAACTGCTCTGACATTTCCTTCAGTACTCTAAATAAAGATGGAGTCACAGTTTCCTCCTAACACGTTACATTGATTGAGCTCATGATAAACAGACAAAAGCACCCACAAAACTCATGTAAATATATTGTGTAGCTATTATAATCAAAATTCATTCTATAAGAAGTTTCTATTTTATGAGAATCATTTGTACGAAACATTTATAAACCTATAACCTGTTGTCATGTTAAGTAATTCACGTTATGTTATAGAACAAAAACAAAACGTAACGTAGATGTAAAACAACAAGTTACAAAAATAACTTGATGGGTACTAATAACCACTTTGAGTCAGTGGTTATTTAAGTCAAATAACCACTGAGGCACAGTTGTATTTTGTCAGGTTAGCTGTGGGGTTGCCAGGTTTATTAGCGAGAACTCTACTCGACTGTCTCAACTCAGTCTATTAACTATCAACAGGTTGTTGAGCACGCACCTTTAAGAAGAACCATAGGCGCGAATCTAACGATAGGCGAGTTTAGGCTTTATTTTTATTCCCAAACACGAATTATAACAACTAGTAACATAAAGCTTGTCTCGTATGACTCGTCACGTGTTTTTACATTTACATTTACATTACTTTTGCGCTACGGAGCGTCGCTGTCCTCGGTGCTTAACACAGCGCAGCACATGGACCCACACTCCGGTCACGACTAAAGCAAACATGCTTACTACAGTTACAAAACTGTGTTTTATACTTGTGCCAATTAACGCGCTGATGCAGTAAAGTGTCTTTGTCATTTCTTCTCTAAGTTTTAGACTGAAATGGGGACTAAGACGGCGAGCATTCGTGGTAACACCCACGAGAACCAATTCATAATTGATTCAGATTGCGAATGACTTCATTTTTATCCCGGAGAATATACAAAAAACAGCCAACGCTAACTATCTTTTTGCCACTCAACCGGAACGATCAGGTGGTCTGTCGAAGTTTGAGTCTCGGACAGAAAATCGTACTTTCGTCGATTCTAAAAGCTGACACGTGTAGTATGAGAAACTACCGACAAAAAACCATTCAAAGATGTTGAAGAGGTTCAATGTTGTTAAAACGGACGAGCCCGAGCTTACAACACAAACGCACTGTACGTTACCTTCGCTCGGGAATCTGTTTATATATAAAGTAATGACGGGAATGTGCATGTAAACGTAGAGAATTTCATATTTCTCTAGTCTAAGTAAAACACGGACTGTTCACACTAAAACTTGGTTTCGCACAGATGGAAATGACACCCTGGGGTTTAAAGTAGGCTAAGCACATGTCGTAAGTTGCCCCTTCAGAGTCAAGACCACATACACAGACGCTAGATTTATTTAAACGTGTCCAACCTTGTATTTCACTGTCCATGGAGAGTGTCCCCCTGCAAAGCAAACGGTCCCCTTGGCTTTAGGAAAAGCAGATGTCACTCATCGGCATCCTGACCACAATGTCCCAACTGCTCGTGCCTCCCTTACGCAGTTTGTGTAGTAATACTGGGCGAAACAAATGTCCCTTTTTTAAACAGGGGCCGGTACTCAAAGGTCTCATCAACAATAAAGTGAAGAAGCGACGCGCAGGAGAAGAGAGCAATGTAAAGCCCGCTCACTTACGCTCTCGTACCCCCGCCCCTCTTTACTCCAGCACTACTGCCCCCCGCGCGCGTGCCTCCGCGCGAGGAGACGCTGGGCACGTGCCGCAGGTAAACAGACGCCCTAGTTTCCCCCCACGAAAAGCGAAGACTTTAACGGCCAAACTGAAGAATACGTTGAAATTATTAATGGAAGAGACGGCAAATCTCACTGTCTTTTGCATGAATCATTTCTACTTTACGTCGATCAACGACACACAGGCGAGTTCGTTTCTCCATAGCGGTGAGGCGAACGGCACGTCTTTGCGCTTTGGGAAAACAACTGGGGACTCTGTTATTGGACAAATGATTGCACGTCTTTTTTCAGAATGACGGTTCGTTATTTTCCTTATTTCTGTTTCACACACTCTGTTATACGTGCAGAAGTGGGTTATGACCATGTGCCGGTACATCCTGGTAGCGCGCGGCATCGACTGACCAAAACTGACCAAGCCGTTATTTAGAATCTCAGTTAATCGGTGGGCACTATGAACGGGCATCAAGACGGTATATGTTGGTCATGGTTACAGTGCACGACTCCCGGTACTTCATTTTTTTTGTCCAGCCTGTGGCTTCGTACCTGCAATGCTGCAGAGAGAAGCGAAGCCCCGCCTCCATTCTGCATTATGACAAATCAAGGCAAGCAGCTGCGTGCGGTTCCAACATCACTGCGCACCGCTGAAAGACATCGATGAATTTAGTGTCAAACAGCAGACGTTGAGGTTTCTCTCGAAAGCGTTTTATCTGACAGTTGTGCTCTATATAGAAACAGACTGGGGTTTAATGGACAGGAGAGACAGAGAGTCGGTGCGGTAAAGTGAACGCCGGTCAAGTGCATAACGACTGTCACGTCGTAACTGCTCACGCGCGCGCGCATTTATCGCACAAATGGCGGCATTTCTGTAAACCTTTGGAATAAGGTCGGACCAAAAGGTCGAGGCTTTCTTTGCAGTTTTCTTATCTAAAACGGAACGCAGTTCTTACTCTGTGAACACACAGCAGCACGGTCTTATGTGCTATGCATTGACATGCTGTCCAACTTCCATGTTAAGTTGATTTGGTTAATTCAGTTCATACAGTAACTGCAACGTCATATGATAGTGATGGACAACCTCCTTATTGTGCATAAGTCCAACGCATTGTGTTTCAGTACAGGGTTCAAGTCAAATTAAACCATGACTCATACTAAATCAGTTAAGCTCATTCTTATCCACTAATCCACTTAACTTACCATTTGCTACTTAAGTTAATGAAAAACATTAAGATAAATGCAAAACTGTTAAAAAAAGTTTTAAATACCATCATGAACATATAATTGCTATTATAAACGCTAGCAAATGATTGCTAGTACATACAAATCAAGAAAACGTTCGTTTAAATTGTTGTTGATTACAAATGTATTTAAGCACAGTGCTGGAAAAATATCAAATCAGCTTTTTGTTTAATCTTTGTCTAAAAGCATCTTTGGATTTTTCTATGCAGATGCAAGCAGAGCATTTTGCAATATCTAATACACACACACACACACACACACACACACACACACACACACACACAGATATATAACCACCATTATGTAGAAACTCAGACAGCAGTGCACAAGAGAAAACACACGAGAGAGGTGAACTGAACAAGTGCATGACTGATTGCGTTTCTGCTGTTAGAATGGACACGGGGCTCTAAGTGGGGACGTGGTCCTCTGTTACATCCTTTCTCTGCCTTAAGGGCTGTCTGCATTGCAGCTGTCCTTTACCACGGGCTCCTCCACCATGCCCTACTTTACCCTGTCAATGCACACTGCAGTAACAACACTCACCCCTCCACCCCCACTGCACAGACAAACAGCACCACACACAGGCACTGGCACTCTCCACCTCACTCAGACTCATAGGAGACAGAGCACTTAGTCTGTCCTTATAACACACACACACACACACACATTCCATGTGAAATGCCCCCAGTAATCTCTTAACTTTAATAGATCCATAAAGCATGTTTATGTGCATGGCTGCACCCAGGTCCCCGTTACTGCTATGCATGATCATCTGTACAGGTTTGTCTTCATTTTTCCCTCCAAACATCAGGCTTGTCAAACACATGCTGTATCTGATCGCTTGCTGACACTTCGCGCCGGCCAAACCATTCATTGCAATTGTTTGTCTTGGCTAAACCTCCCATCAGCTGATCGGCACAAGCAGATTAGAGCTTTCGGACGTCAAATTGGCAGGCGTGTGGCTTTGCCCATATGCTCCGATATTTTCATAAGCTCTTTGACGCCACAGCCTCAGTCTGAGTCAACCTGGCCAGCACGGAAGCATGTGTGTGGAACTGTATTTGGTTTGCAAGGCTTAAAGGGAGCAAATCCCAAACAGCGACGGGATGATTAAGATTAATCCCTTTACATTTAAAATACCAGTAACAGGAAGGACAGTTAAAGGACATCGACTACAGTTTATCAACGTGTATATGCAAAGCAATTAGCAGATTGAGTTTACTTCAACAGCAGAGGAGAGAATCAGAAGTGACCTCAACAATCTGTGACCTCAACAAGTTATCAACTTTGACCTTTACTAATAAAAACATAAACTATCTGTACTAACTAGCGCATTACTAACTAACTAGAACTATAGCTAAAAATAGTGGTTCTTGGCACTACAATGACAGTACAGTAACATTAATACACCAAAGGCAAAACAAAAAATCGTGTTTATATTGGGATGCAAAGCCAAGCCAGATGTAAAGCTAGATTAAAGATGTTAGACTGCCAGCTAGATTAAAGCACAGCGGTCACAAGTGGCTTTAAAAGCGCTTTCCGTTTCGTAAACAGGGCTGTATTTATACATTCTTCCAGCTACAGAGTGCTCTACTCCGAATTCAGCTTAAGGCATTCAAATGCATTACACAGAGCGCCAGCAGTTGAACTGACTGGCACTCTCACCCCACCTACAGGTCTGTTGAAATAACAAACATTGCACGTGTAAGTTGTAAATGGCAACGCACGCGATTGCTCATTTAAGACATACATGCACTTTCGCAGTCCATTTCATATCCACACACACTCTTTGTCTTTATAGCATCCCAGCTGACAGGGGACATTCTCAAAACATTGGATAACTTCCTCTAAAGTTTTCACAAAGTTATCAACATGTTCTTGCGGTAACGTTAGTAGAAGGTTTTATATATCGTGTCAAAAACGTTCTTCTTACGTTGTTAGTGGAACGTTTAAAAATGTTAGTTTTAAAAAACGTTTCAACAACGTTCTTATAACCATGCAATTACATGGTAATTAATACTGGACGTTTTGAACGTTCCTAGAACATTCAAAATAACATTTTTACGTTATTGTAAAAATGTAACATAACAGTATTTTTGTTACATAATGGAAACGTTAGGTAAATGTTCTTATAACCTACAAATGGTTATTTTAATCTCTCTCAAATACTTATTTTGTTAATACTGAATGTGGGATAATTAGAAAAGCCTTGGGCCAAGACATGGTTATTAATCCCCTACTTGAAGTAACTCAATAACTGTCAGATGATGAGTTCCAGATTTAGGAAAGTGATTTTTTCCACACATGTGGAGAGGGTGGAAGAGGGAGACTTACCGTCAAGTGACAGCCAGTCATGCTGTGATGAAGGCAGGGGGGGCACAGCACGAGCTTTATATTCAAACACAACAGAGTTGGAGATGATCTGATTACTGACGGCCACCTGCAGGGTCACCAGTCCGGTGTCATGAGCTGCACACACATAAAGCAGTAATTAGAGAGATCAGAGAAAATCATACTGGCACCTCTGAGAGATCATGCAGTTCTCTTTTAAGGGCCGATGACCTCCGATGGCCTTCACAAGGATTCGTTCAAATCCAGAAACACCTTGTGCTGTTTTATGTCAGGTATATTTAAAATAATAAAGTTGTTTTTATGAAACGCTGTAGTTGTGCTGCCTTTAATTTATGCTTTTTTTTACAACAGTACTGTGTATAATGTATATTTTACATTATTCATTAATCATCAGGTATTCTATGGCAAATTTAGGTGTAAACATGCTTATTTGTCCTGACAATAATGTCTCAGGACATTTTGAAAGTAAAAACTAATAGAGACTAAAGAATTTTTTTTAAATTTCTTTATGCAAAGTTTAACTCTGTTTTTCTATGTATTATTTTTATGCTGGTGACATTTCTTGTCACTCATATAATAATGAGTCACTGTTGGATCAATGAGTGTGTAGTTACCAGGGCAGTAGCAACGTAAGACTCCAGGCTGGATGAGGGAGGCCGGGACAGAGATCTGGTCAAACAGACAGGTGTAGCTGCTGCTTTCTTCCTGCCACGGGCCCGTGATCAACACCTTTACCCCACCCTAAAACATGCACAAAAACCTCATCACTGATTCACTTCAATTCATCATGATTATCACTACTTTAGATGCATGCCATTGTCGGAGAGAATTAAACACACATGATGTTATACTGCCCTCTTATGGCAGACAGTAACACTACACCTAAATTCGGTTTAAACCAAGGGCACTCTGCCATCTTGTGGTGTAGTAACGCAATGCAATAAGTGAACACAAATTAAAGCTGCAATCGATGACTTTCCTTTAGTTAAAATGAACAAAACAGCAAGTACGTGACGGATCATCGTTTTCTTTACCTTACCTCGGTTCGCAAAGGTAAGTTTATACTAATAATATGAGCTATCAGGGCTGATTTCCTGGGAAATGCAAGTTTGGCTTTATTTGATTTGAACATAATGAAAATTATGTAAAGTAACATGCAACTTCATGTTTTAAACAGAGATGGCGGTAGAGAGGCAAAAGTTAGAGAGTGCAGCTTTAACCCTCAAAACATTATCTAACTTCTAACATCTAACATTATCTAACATTATCTAAACATTATCTAAACATTATCTAATTATCTAACAGCTAACATTTTATTTTGCAGTATTTTAGACAACCATTATAAATTCAGACAATGTTCTGGGACTTATGTTTTATTTTTGCTATGAAAAAAGTTGTTAGTTAAACTAACAACTGCCCAATTTTAATATCTCAAAAACGTATTTAAAACACACCGTGAGGTCTGGATTTGACATTAATTTAAAAGTAGGCAAAGCAGTATATATAAAGTACTTTATTTAAGAGATGTACCTCTGGGTAGGACCACTCTGGAGAGTAGTCTGTGACCATGAAAAGTCGTCCAGTGGCCTGCAACATTCCCAGAGTTCCTTGTGCCACGGCTGCAGACACAACTTCAGCCACATGCATATAGGCCAGCGAGCCTGTCTCTCCTGACCCTCCCCCTCCACCAGCACCTCCACCCAAAGACTGGGGGCTACAGCAAGACTGCAGGCACAGCTCTGATGGGCTGTATCCTGCTGCCCTGTTGGTTCCATCTTCTTGACCTTGCTGTTGGTTTCCACCTGAGGTGGCTGATCCATCTGACCCAGGTGGGGCCACCAGCTGGTGGGTGTATAATGTCCCCGCGGCCCCTACGGTCGTAGCGCCACCATCCACTGAGATGAAATCATTGATTAGGTCAGAAAACTGGTTTCCAAAAGAGATGTCAAAGTGATCCAAGCTGATTTCCATGCCCGTGCCTCCTCCACCATTGGCTCCTGCTCCGCTAAGCCCATGGTGGGCCCCCACAGTGTTATAGAGCCCCTGAACCAAATTAGCTCCCTGCAGGAGTGGCTGGAGTTGCTGTTGTGCACCGTTGTTGGGCCCACTCGTAACATTTCCATTCCTCATGGCTACATCCTGGGTCCCCGATCCATTATCAGAGCTCTGCTGCATGAAGTGGTCGGCTCCTCCATTTTCCCCACCTCCGCAGGCCTGTAGATGATCCCCAGACTTTAGCAAACCATCGGTCCCATTCTCTGTCACCCCAGTCTGACCAGTCCCCACGTTACGGTTCTGATCCATGCCGACCACCTCCTCGTGCTCTGGACCGAGACCCGGAAAACCTCCCTGATACTGCAGCAGCTGTAGAGAACCAGCCTGTCCTTGCCCCTCTGTGGGTGAGCCCCCATTGCAGTTGGCTCTGTGCTGGCCCTGGTGGGCGTGATGGTGGTGGAGGTGGCCATTACTGCCAGGCGATTCTGTTTTCACAACCTGCAGACCCATGTACGCCCCATCAGGCGGGTTATGTTCCAGCAGGTGGCCCTTCTGGCCGGAGTTCTGCCTCCCCTGCTGGTTCTGAGGCGGTTGTGGGGCATCTTGAAGGAAAAAGCTGGGAGATGGATTCTGGTGAGCTAAGGTATTCATAGCCTGCCCATAACTTACAGCAGCAGCACTGGAGGAGTAGTCCTGCTTTGCATCAATGGCACTAAAATCCATTTGTTCCAGGGTGGTGCTGGGACTCAGACCTCCTCCAGAGGGCAGCAGAGAGGCAGCAGGGGTCAAGGTAAGTGAGTTCTGGCCACCAGAGCCGTTGGACACACTACAGCTCACTACCGCCCCCACCTGGTAGCTCCCCTCTTTAGCCAGCTGCTGTTCAAAAGAAGTGTCTTCGGTCTTGATGTTTTTCACCAGCACAGAACTGAAGCCGTAGCCTGAATCGGATATAGTTGGTGAGCGCTGCAAACCATTAGTGCTAGCCGTTGAGACGGAGGAGGCGTTTGATGAGCCATTCTCCTGCTTTAATCCACTTCCTCCATATGTCTGGCCTTGCTTTGGGTTATTCAAGAAGCAGTCCGGGTCAAAGTTCATAGTGGTTTCGGGAATTTTAATGCTGCCTGAGTCCAGGCTGCTGGAGAGAACAAGCTCCTCTGAGACGCCGGATGCAGACAGCATGGACAGCCCATCTGCTCCAGGACCACCAGCGTCCGCGCTCCCACTACCAGGAAAAGCAAACTTGTGGCTGTCAGAGGTGACTGCCAGGACCAGGCTGTGAGAGGTGGCATCAGGACCCATAATATGAGCGTTGGGGCCTCCCGTGGGGGACATGCTGTAGACAGGGTCCCCAGTTACCTCAGACATAAAGACGCTCTGGGACAAACTGCTCATGACAGAGGCAACATGACCCATGCCGGTGACTGCTGGGCTGTCGGCCATGTCAGGGTCAGAGTTCAGCCCACTGCTGATGGAAACAGGGGAATTCTGGGTAGTGTCTGGCACTTCCACCTGATTGGTCGAGGTGACTTCAGTGCTATTCTGATGCAGCAACGCAGGTTTGTGTACCTTGCCGTTTCGTTTCTCACGCACACTTCCTCCTCCAGCACCTCCATTGCTCTTGCTGCTGTGGCTGTGTTCTGTCTTGCCCTCAGACACGTCATTGTTCTGGAGCTCGGAGTGACTGCTGCTGTATCCGCCTGATCGAGGGTCCACTTTGGGAGAGATTATGCGGTGTTTGGCGCTGTTACATTTGTGATGGACACTGCTTCCAGCACCTGCAGACACAGACAGAAACAGCTACTTATTAGTAATACTCTTCAAGATTAATACACACACATATATATGTCCTATAATATCTCAATTATATATAACACTGACTATGACTAAGTTAGATTTATTAATATTATTTATTCAAATTCAGTCAGAAATAATAACATTATTTGCCTTAACAATATCTACATAATCCCTTTTATTATTTTATTATTAGTTAATCCAAAAAATAACAATTAAAATGATCCCATTGTTTAAATACTATTTATTCCATTCCAAATTTTCAAATAATACATTCCTAGTTTGATAATGTACAACACCATTACGTACCTTTTGTAAATTTAGTTTTTGTTTGAACATAGCAAAATATTAAGTGCTTTCAAGAATGTCTTTGCAAAGGAATACAATGATTTGGTTTTGATCCGTTTTATGAATGTTGAGAGACTAGGAAATGAATTGAAGTCTTTATAAAAACCTTACAAATCAATATTAATCAATTTATTAAAAGCCAACAAAAAGTCTTGCAGTATTTTTAAACAAATGGCGAGTATGTCTCATTAGTCATTTTACTGCACGCTTAGCAACTGATTTTTCCTGAACACACAACAAATGTTAATCCATCCACCCCACATTCATTTGTTTAAAATACCATTCAATTCAATTTGCTTGTGAGCGACTGCACCCTGTGGGAGCAATGCAAAGTGCTGTGCTGGATCTTTGTGATTGAGCACCAGGTGAAACTTCATCTGTTGTATACTTCTGTGAAAATGACTGCACATGCACACAGCTATCCGGATATAAGGAAAAATTGCGCCCTCCAGTGGCACTACTGCGCAAGCCAGTTCAATAAATCAGCACCTCTTCGGTGCTCGGCCTGCACTCCTCTCATATCAAACATTCGGTCTAAAAACTTTCACATTGCTTTCTGTGCAGCTGGTTCTACACTACCCTCACATGCTGACCAGCTAACAGGGTACGTTCTTAGAACAATGGCTAACATTTTCTAAATGGTCTCTCAAAGTTCTCTAAAAGTTAGTAACGTTAAATGTTAGTAACGATCAACATTATACATCATATATATCAAAAATGTTGTTTTTAAGTAATTAGTGTAACATTTTAAAAATGTGACAGAATAAAAAAGTTAAAATAACATTCTTATGTAAGAACGTAATACAACGTTAAAGCTACACGATTTAAATGAAAGAGGGAAACATTAAAGAAACATTCTTACAATCTTAAATTGTTAGCTGGGGAAGTTCTTTTAATAATAATTACAGCACTTCCGGTTCTGTCTGCAGTAGCTTCCTGTCTCACTCTAGCTGTCTCTCTTAGGCTCCTCCCACACACACTGCCTGTCCCTTACCCAGCGTGCCTGTGCAGAGGCAGTTGTGAGTCCGGGGAGGAGGCTTGGTCTGGTGGCTGTCCAGTATCTGCTGTACCAGCTGCTCCACAGAGAAGCCAGAGCTGCTGTTCCCATTGCTGCAAGTCCACTTGATTCCATGAACTGCCGAGGGAGAGAGGAGACACAGTCGTCAGCCCACCAGCCGAGCCTGCCATCCCTCCCCCACCCCTACCTGTGCACCGCATCTTTGACCTGGCCACAGAGACAGACTTCATATCCAAACCACTATGTCCCGTCACAGAGAAAAAACGGAGTGCTTTATTTCTCTGGGGTGTATTTTCTGGTTTGACCTGACAGGAAAGGTCAAGCGCAGACCTGAGCCTGTGCTTGTATAAGTGACTTTTCAGCTGATGTGCAATAAAAACTTTTTGGTTTGCTTGTTAGCTCCTTTCCAAAATCTAGTGAGCTGCCTTCGTAGGCAACATTTTAGGGCCTTCAACGTGAGGGAGGTCTGCACACATCTTAATTAAACTGCCGCCTAGGATTCCTCATTTTGGCTAAATCTTAAGGTGGCATCGCAGGTATCCCATAATGCTTTGTGACAAGCTTGATAAATCCAAGATGTTGAACAAATCAAGAGAAATGTAAAATACTGATTACAGGTATTACAATTATATATTATTATTAAGTATTATTTTATCTACACTTTCTGTGTGTAATGCCCTGATTATATGATGCACAGAATTTCTGCCTATGTAGAGGATATTTTTAAATGTGGTTCTTCTATTTGTTTTACTGCAACACACTTTCCCTACAAGGGCAAAATAAACTAAGTAACTGACTGACGAACAGACTGACTGACTGACTGACTGACTGACTGACTGACTGACTGACGAACTGACTGACTGACTGACTGACTGACTGACGAACTGACTGACTGACTGACTGACGAACTGACTGACTGACTGACTGACTAACTGACATTCCATCACAATACGCTAAATGTATGCTAACTGGTATGTAAAGGCCTAGCCATTAAACAATATGCTTTTTTAGCTGTTTATGAAGAGACTTATTCAATAGTCTCACCTGCTTTCACCATTTTAAGCTGAGTATGATGCTCTTCTGAGAAACGAACATTCAAAACAACTTTAACAGTAAAACAGCAGAAGAAGAAACAGAAGAAATGTGGATCTCTCTGGAGGAACGGTATTTAGAATATCAAACGACATCAAGCCACCCTAATATGGTATGTGCATGCTTTGCTACCTCTGTGAATTTAACAAGCCGGGGTGAAATTGCATGTTCTTGTCAAAGGGAGGGAAGAAAAAGTAGGTAGAGATAGAGAGAGAGAAACAAGACAAAAATAGATAAAAGGGACAAAAGCGTTTGGCCTGAACTCGCAAACAGTGCTGTGTCGCCAGTCTGAGCCAGAACAACAGTTGTCACACACACAGCGGGTTCCTCTGCTCTGTTGAGCTCCGTCATTTTGAGCTTGGCCAGAGAATCACAGCGGCTGTCCGTAAGCTATTACACCAGCATGACTACCCTCCAACGGACAAATCAATCTCACAGCATGAGCTGAACCAGAGTCACACCACAAAGCAGGTCATGTAATGAAAAGTCACGCTGTATTGGTGGATGTGGCGCAGGTGGCGTTGGCTGGAAGAATCACTGATTCAGATTCACTACATTCAGATTCAGTGATTCAGATTTAGCAGGTATTCTCACACACGTCAGTCTACAGCGGCCTGCCATTACTAATGTGATTCTCAGCACACACTGATACGAGTTGCAGCTCTGTGTGTTTTGTCTTTTGCATGGCTAACACAATGCTCCACAAATTGAGCTATAGGAACATTGTAACTCACTGTTTTACAGGAATACTGTAACTTCCTGTATTACAGGAATACTGTAACTGAATGTGTCGATTCAACGCATGGAAGCAAGTTTATCTTGTTATAAATTGTATCTCATTAAGTCTTAATCTCGTTAAGTCAATGTCACATTACAAGCATGGCAAAAGTGCTAAAATACCAAATTGTCATATCGTTCGTAATAAACAGCAATCGTTTCTGTTGTTAAAGAGTTGTGTGTATTTTCAAGGTTGCCCTAAACTGACAGCTAATTTGCAAATAGCAAATCCCCAACAACACAGATGATTTAATGTTAACGATTTAAAAGTAAACATGTCCTCCATTACTCAGAATTTGGCTTTTCATGAACGCAAGCAAATATTGTTTCACTTACTTGCACTTTACTTCGATCTTGCAACGAGGAGTAATATATTATTCACGATGTTTTGCGAGAGGTTTAAACTTACGCTTACTTCAACTCTCGGTGGGTGTAACTTAATTAAGATCACAGGGGCTCACAAGACAAAAGAGACGGAGAACTTCTGCATCACACGTCACTGACAACGCAAGCATATAGCAGACATATCCATACCCATCATCTCGAAGCTCTTCACAATTACACCCATCAACTCGTATCTTTAATCACAGCCTATCTGTATGAGACATCAATCACATCAGACATCTTGTACCCTGCTGTGTGTGTGTGTGTGTGTATAACTGCAGGCTGATCATACACTCATGCAGCAGGCACAACTCGTCTCTGGTCTGGTGGGGTGGAACGTTTATCCAATAGGAATGAACAATTAAAAACCAAGCACAGAAGAACACAAGAATACAGTCTGTGTAAACAGCTTAATCGTGTGTGCAATATAAAACAATATATTGACTTCTTAAGCCATTGTTTTCATTTCTATTCATTGCTTCTGTCTGCCACTGTTTTATAAGTTATGCTTGAATTGTTTTCATTTCATGGGATTTTATTTTGCAGATATTGTTATATATTTAATTATATGACAGTTAGTTCCGGTTCTTAACTCTGATTGGACAGTGTTCCGAGAGTGCCGATATAGCATTGAAAAAACACTGGGCCGCTCTACTGTTTTGTATCACTCCACCACAACAACCAATTACAGAACCCTCTTGTGTACGACCGAACCACAGCTGTGCTGATATCGATCATAACACACTCATGTGATTTAGCTTAATTAATTGCAAGCAATTTGAATAACTACAAATCATGTAATTGATCCGATTACAAACTCCAAACTCTAAACGACACAAAGTCATGTTCCTTTTTGTTTTTTTCAATAACATCTTATGTTACATTTTTAAGCACTTACAAGCGTATCGAGAAGTCAGAAATCGCAGGTTATTATTTTAAACATGAAGACTTTTTATATTTATATAAAACGTTCCAAATAATGCAATATACGTGGAATTTTAGATCACCAGTGAGGCGACGGCTTTGATGAAAAATTAAAACCCATCTGAGTAGCTTTGTAATGAACTTTAAAAATCAGCCTTCATAACAAAGCCAGAGGGTAAAAATAAGTGATCTATATTTCACACTACAATGATGAAACCTGGATCACGCAACGCAGGTGATGATGAAACCCTGACATCGCTGCGTTTCTATGCTCTCTGATCTGCGAGGAAGGCAGCAACTTCCCAACCAATCAACATTTACACTGAGTGGTCTTTCTCCGAGGACCACCACGACAAACCGGTTGAAAATTGCGATGCGCATCCCTCCCTGCGCAAAATGCACCTCGTTCCTTTAATAAATGCGAGGTGTTTGTGTCGCCCAGGGGTCGCTCAGGGGAACACGTTTGGTTTGTACAGCTGATTTCTAATGCGTACATGAATTATACATACTTAATATAGTTTACAATTCGTCTGCTCGCTCAGATTCTGTCAGCTAGCTGCACGTCTGCAGCTGCAACACGAGGTGGCACTGTTGCTCTTCAGATGAGCTCAGATCAAGGCCAGTTGTTTGAGGATTAGGAGGGTGAATCTCGTGGACCTATTAGTTCAGTCTCAGCGTACTGGGGCCAGCAGAAGACATCTCGCACCTTTGCTATTGTCTACACCATTTACAAAGCTAATGACTTGCGTATATAACGGCAAATGGTTTCGATGTAAATCGGGCATCGGGTGTAACGAACGCATTAGTCCACAGCATGTGTCTTAAAGTCGATGTAAAAGGAAGCTCTTAAGCGATTGCAACGAAAGCTCTTAAGGGGATCGTAACACGCGGCTGTGATTACAATGTCAGCTGAGCTCGTCTGTATTCCCCTCGCGGGCATCCTGTGTGTAAAAGTGCTGAGGCGAAGCATCTGACTTCATATATTCATTACCTTGACAGGCCCGTCCGAGTTCAAATGATCAATGCCAGCCATCACATACAAAGGCACGGCCTCAAAGGATTATGGGTAAACATTTTTTAAACTACATCCTGATTAGGCATGTTTCCTTTGGTCAATTCCGTGACCTAGACCTGGTGTAAACACAAACACAGTGTAAGCGATACGGCGCGGGAAGAGCGACAGTGTGCAGGGCCGAGCGCGTGGAGGGATTTCTGGTGAGTCAGACTCTCCTCTGCCCACTCCTGGGCATCGATCAATACATCACCGGCGTCCTCCACTGACTGACTGACTGGAAAGCAGCGAGGTCCATCGCTCTGGACAGAAAGAGATGCAGACAGGAGGTTCCACTGACCCTGAGATGCCTCGGAAAGGCAGTGAGGTAATAATCGAGGATTGCACCAGCGAAGGCAAGGCCAGGCTAGCTAATGCAAACAGCTCTGCCTAAATGAAACATCCCATAATGAAAACAGCAGCAGGCTAGCATAAAGTGAAGAAATGTCCTACGAGCTTTGAGTTAAGAGTTTAAGTGTCATTTTCTAAATATGTACAATTTTCTAAGAGAATAAATGGTGCCTCCCACTGGCCTTCAATCCACTGCAGAAACATCATGATTTTCGTCAGATTTCCCAGCAAACATCCTTAAAACAATACAAATTTGTTTTGTATGACAAGCCAAACTAGCATTTGTTTTATCATTAGGTATTATGACTCGTCTTCGGAGACTTTTAAATATGTATTCCAAACGTACCAATTCAAGAATGTGTCTCGTTTGATTGACTTATATTTTGTTAAAGCATAAGCCTCGCTTCTAATTTTACATTTTAATTTCTGAAAAACAATTTGTGGAGTCTATATTCACTTCCCAGCGAACAGGGAACACTCACAGAACGTTGACTGAACATTCTCTGAAAGTTTTCTCGGTTATCAAAAAAGTTCTTGCAGTAAAGTTAGTAGAATGTTTTATAAACGTTATCATAACATATCATATATGTATCAACAACGTTATTTTTAAGTTGTCAGTGGAATGTTTAGTGTTAAGTTAATGACAGGTTTTGTTACCTAATAGAAATGTCAGAATTGTTCGCTGGGTTAAAGCAGAAAAGACGAGCTATATATATTTAGGTCAGTAACTGATGGAATGTTTTTAGACACTCACACATGGGCTTTAACTGGCCAATGAGCTCCTCCTTCGTCCACTTGGCCCATTCTTTCTTGTCTGTATTGATGGAGCACAGGATGGGCCCACATGGCTTCCCACAATCCTCTATGGCCGGCACGTTCAGGTAGTGCACCAACACAATGTCTGGGTTCTGCAGAGGAGAGAGGACAGATAAAAGGGAAGAAAAGAGGTGGTGAGTGGAAGGATCCGATTGAAGTAGTACCAAGGTAGCAGGTACGCTTAGATACTGTGTTTCTGTAGCAAAAATGGGACAGTGATAAACAGATTCTCTCTTGCCCTCTCTCTCTCTCACACATACAACCACCCCTCCCACACACACACTAACCCACCCACACAAACACACATCTCCCCCACACACACACAACCACCTCTCCCACACACACACACAGACAAACTAGTGTTGCCCTGGTACAACAAAAGTACTGAGGTACCAAAAATCTTCAATGGTTCAATACCATCATTTAGCCAATTTTGGTAGCAACACAGTTCAACAGTTCAGGCATCAGGAAGTAGTGTAAAAGACAAGGTAACGTTAATGAATGCGTGTTTAAAGCCAGCTAGCACATTTGGCAGCAGCCCAGCACACTGGGCCACATTTATGAAATGATGTCATTGACAGATATTATAAAATATATCATTAACCCATTAAAAAGTATGAGGGACAACAGTGAAGCAAACTGTGCGAGACTGAAACAGCAAGTGACTGTTTACCGACATGCACGTTTGCTAACACACACTACACACTTAGTTCTAATGCTCTTCTCCAACCTAAAATGTACTGCCTTTCCAGCGAAAAATTTAGGTTGTAAGAACATTTTCCCAACGTTTTCTTTAGGAACCAAAAACATCAAAAATATTGTTTAGCTTTTCAGTCATATTAACATTGTTCTTTGGTTATAATAACGTTATTCAAACATTTTTTCCACTAACAACATATGAAAAACGTTTTTTGTTATATGACAAATTGTTAAAAGACATTCTACTAATGTGGCTGCAAGAACTTTGGGAGAACGTTTAGAGAATGTTAGCCAGCGTTCAGAGGTGGTTTTCTGTTAGCTGGGTCTTCACGGACAGGAAAAGCACAATGCGAATTACAGAACGCAAACAGCGATACCTTTTGTCAATAAGGTTGAAATCGGCAAACAATACAAACTGGCAAAGTTCTGATAAAAATGAGCAATCAGTTTAATCAAAGGTGCGATCTATAACCGGCGCAATTTGCATATAAACGAGCCACGACAATGGTTGTAGATAGCGCCTGGTTAACGTTTCAAGTGTTGGGTAAAAAAGATGCAGGCGTTTGTGGCAGTATATCGGCCGCGAAAGTGTCGCAATTGTTTATCGAAACGGTTTTACATTCTTAACAACACTCATCTGAGCGGAGGAGTAGATGCGAGGCTTCCAGAATCAAAACAGCACCTCTGTCTTTCTCTCACTGTAATACTCAACTTCTGCATATATAAACAAACAGCGTGCATTTGTAGGCAGCGTGTGTTGCCTTGATCCATTTTGACAGCTTATGAATAAAAGTGCCGTTTAAAAGCATATCGAGCCCGTGTAAATAACATCAATTCTGTCCGGTAATCATAAAAAGCGTTGATTACAAAGCGCTGTAAACAGTCGCGGAACAAGCGGTCCCCTGTCACCGCGGCGATTACACGCGCTCGCAGAAGCCCACACGTGTTCCAACGCACCAACATTTTAATGTCACGTAAAAACACGAGCACGGGATGCACACGCGGATGGAATGCGTGTCTTTACACACAAACAGTGAAGAGAAAGGTTCCTTCCATTAGCATTTTTATTAGTTTTATGAGCATTGCGTTCTGTGTGCATTGGGGGGGCTGTAAATCTATAGCAAGCCTATGCACACTGCATGCTCAGTGGGCTAAAACACACAAAGAAAAATTCATACACCCGCTGGCACTGTAACACAGAGAACCATGGTAACCACACACGACCAAGTCACATTAGATTGACGTAAGCCTTCTCCAAACCCTCCATTACACAGCGCCGTTCAACAAGGTGCAAAATGACATTTCTTTTTTCAGACAGCATACTGACCACTGAAGACAACTTGCAATTAGGAAGCGCACTGACAAGTGACTAGAGGAAGAGAGAAAAAGAGAGAAAGACAGTGAGAAAGAAAGACAGAGAAGGAGAAAGACAGAGCGATAGAAAGAGAGCGAGAGAGAAAGAGAGAGAGGCAGAAAGAGAAGAATAGGAAGATAAAGAAAAAGAGAGAGAGAGAGAAGGGACGAGAGAGAAAAAGATGTATAGAAAGGAACTGAGAGATAGAGAGATAGATAGAAAGACAGAGAGAGAGAGAGAGAGAGAGAGAGGGACAGAGAGAGTGAGAGAGAGGACAAAAACTACAGGACAAAGTGCAAAAAGAACGAATCAAAAGCTAAATTCAAAGTACCGAGAATCAAGTTGTGTAATTCAGAGCGAGACCCTTTGATTGAACTCTTCAGCCGCCACACTTGATATTCGAAGGGAACGTGTCGGGGTGTTTGAACGGCACCTTTGATGGATTAAAATGAAAAGATTTGATTTGAAATTTAAATCCACAGGATATCTGCGCTCATGAGTGGATTTTAAGAGTAAATTCTGTTGCAATATGCTCTTTCATGTGGAAGGTGGAAGCGTAGCGGACCAGTGACTTGCTGGGGAAGGTGAGGCGAGCGCTGCTGATCTAGGGTCAGTTAAGTACGCTGAGACGCGGCTTCTGATGATGAAACCGTGCGCTTGTGGGAGCAGAAACCAGCACCACGGTTCCATATGGCAGCAGCAGCTGTGGAAATCAACAGGCCACGCCCCCCAACTCTCACCCAACAGCACAAGAGGGTAAATAACTGCAAATACACACGCAACTGGCCAGACACACATGCATTCTTATGCATAATGAGTGAATCTCACACAAAAAAGTCACAAAAGGTCCAGGTCATATTTCAGGCCTAAAACAAACAAACAAACAAAAAGAACAGACTGTATTTTGTATAATTAATAGCGAAAACGAATAGGAGAAAGACTTCAGCGATACATTCATAAATCAGGCCCACAATTACAGGTATACTGTGTAGTATTCGGTTGTACTGAATTTAATTTGTGCTGATTATATTAAAAAACTTCTGGACACTAATATACTGTTTCACAGACGATTGTTTTACCACGACAGTGAAAACACAGGAATGGGAATCGTGCCGTGAAAATGTAATGAAAACACCAACATTTTTAATGATCATTAGAGGCTTAATTGAAATTTTATTAAATTATTTTCTTTTCTTTTGATCTCAGGCTGAAATATAACCTGGACAATTCTAAGACGAACGCGAGACACACGTGTACATGTGATGTTAATTGCTCATCAGCGCACAGAGAATGAGACAGATGTCCAATCTAAAAAACAGACAGACAAAAACAAATGCTTGCATGCGCAAAAACACACACAAATACACAAACTACCAAAAACACATGCACCTCAGCACTAACAGACACCAATACATCCATCACCACACACACACACACACACACAGGGTGCAAAAGCAACTGTTTTCTGCACCTGCCAACGGACTTAAATATTACTGACTAGCCATGATAATGTGTTTTGCATTATTTTGTATTAAAAATAACTTCATATGACAATTAGTTTTTCTTTGTAGCGTCTGTTCTCGAGTCTCTCCGTAAAACTGCACCTATCACAAAAATCATGATTTGGTTTCTCATTTTTTTGGTTACTTAATCTAAGGAATATTCTATATTTGGAATGTCCCCCCACATGGAGTTCTGGTGACGTTCCACTGAGGTAAAGGTTGTTTAAAGACACACAAACAGTGCTTCCCTTTGTAGACTGTGTGTCTTCCATTGGAATCCTGCGTATCACTTACAACTGCAAAGGCAAATGTATTATTCTTACGATACGATATGAAGCATGTATTATAATGCGGCTTTTAACAAAGTGATCAGTCGACAGGCCCAGTAACTGTTTAATTTATTGACCTGAAGCAACTTTTACTCAGATTTGGCATTCGGTGAGTGTTAATTTTGGACCATGCACACACACACGCGCATGCACACACACAAACTTTTTTTTCGGTCCCTCCCACACAGACACATTTGCCCCTGTTTTACAATGCATGTTTGGCAGACGTACAACCCATCCAAACAAAGTAATCTGTGAAGCCGTGCTTCAGTCGTAAATTCAACAGCGAGCCAGTAGCTTATGACGTCTGCGGCTCGCTCTGTTCTCACCACGTCTCTTCTGAGAGCTTTTAGGCACCCACACAATCTCGCTCACGCCCCCTCCTTACCTTCTTCTCTCCTTCCAATGGCAAAGCAACAATGAAAACGTGTCTTATAAATCTATCGTTATGCTAACTTCATTTAATTTAATTTCCCGCGTGCCGCCGTTCATTAACGAGGCGCATTTTCGTCCAACAATCTAAAGAAAGAGACTTAGGAGGAAACTTTCGCCCTTTTCTGCCCGTAAAATGAGATCTCATTAAGTTATTGATTAATTGTGTAATGTAATCTTTAGACCATGTTTGTGGTACACCTCCATTGAGGATCAGGGCTTGCGTCCAAGTTGCTCGAGGAGGGAGCTTAAAGTTTGGATATAGTTGCAGTGTGGGCAGGCGGTCTGGGATGCGGTATTGCGCAAACAGCATTTTTCATTATTAAAGACATTCATTAGAGCTCAGCACCTTACATTAGGTCTATCCCTGGAGAGCAGAGGCGTGTTGTGCTTGTGTTACCACTCTACAGAACAAGTATTTATCCCTCCACTTCAGTGTTAATGGCATTAAACGCTAAACGAAGGTAAAAACTTCATTAGGAGCCTTTTTTTTGCTTAAATTCCAGGAAATTGTTTTCCTACTCTACTGCTTTTCATTTGTAAGCATAGAAAACAATTAACGGCCAAGTTTCTAGTGCTGGAAGCCAGCATACAGAGCACGGATGATGTTTCTAAAGGTGCGTTTGTGCTGTTTCGGCGTGTGCGTATGAGAGTGGCTACGTTCTTACCTGAGCGCATACACACATACACACATTCACGCCGCACGACACACAACCACACACAGAATCCTGGAAGCACAGCGGTAACCTGGCAACTAGTAGCTGGACGCCCACATGCACGAAGCCGGTGCGGTCATGAGCGCTGCCCCACAGCCTGACCCGAGAGCTATAAATATCTGGTAGTAATGGCTTCAGGGTCATTACTGCTGTCTCCAGCCAACACCGACTCCAGCCTGAGGGGCTGCTGAGAAGGACACATCTCATACAGGTATCTGCATATTACAGATGATTTATTAGACTGTGGGTGGGATGGTGTGCTCTGCTGGTGCCCGCCCAGCTAACAGGGAACGTTCTCCGAACATTGGCTAATGTTCTCTAAAAGTTCTCTCCAAATTATCAATAAATACATAATCAAAAATTAACAAATCATATATATCAAAAACGCTATTCTTAAGTTGTTAGTGTAGCATTTTTAAAGTGTTGCAGAAGTAAAAAATGCTTGAAAAACATTCTTATAGACAAACAACAACACTAATACATCTAAAAATGGACGTTTCCCAGAACGTTTAAAATATGTTTCAAAATACATTTAAAATATTTTTTAAAACGTTTTTGTTACTTAATGAAAATATTCTTATAACCTAAAATTGTTAGCTGGACATTTTAGTTTGAAAACAGGTCATTTAGGCATCATAATTGACCTGACACTGGTTCAGATCTGGACATATATGAATTAGGCCATTTACTGTATGGATCACCCCAAAACTGAACACGACTGTTCTCAGTACAGTTAAAGCTAGCAGGCAAGACACAACATTACCATCAGAAATGATAAAGGCTTTATGCTGAACAAGGTTTGAGACTCACGGGGACCATATAAACCTCATTAAGATTAAATATCTTAATTAAGCTAAGGAACTGCACGCCGTCTAATGAGGGTAAGAAGTCGGAAAATAAACTAACAAAAAGAAAGCAAGCAAAAAGAAAGAGAAAGACAGAAAGGAAAAGAAGGAGAGAAAGACAGAAAGGAAAAGAAGGAAAGAAAGAGAGAAAGGCATCATAAGAAGAATTTATGCTTGTGTAGTTTGAGAGAAAAATCAGACATAAAAGAGTTCAAAGCCGCGGCAGAAATGACATGGCCTAACGCTGCAGTGAGTTGACAGGAAAGCCCCGGAGGATTCTGGGACAGATCCTCTGACTCATTACTGGCGAGCCGGGTGAGGAACATACCCAGTGGGTGTACAAGCAGACCCATTTCACTAACCCATGTTACATAAATCACAGCACTTTTGATGTGCCGTAACAAATATTTAATTGTTTTGTCTCCATTTGTCTCACTATTTTTAACTTGATTGAAGGGTTGAGCTCTATGAGTAGCGCCGGCCTCGATATCGCGAGAAGACTGCGTACTTCAGACGCGCTTTAGAGGTCAAAGTGACGGTCAAAGCAGCATCAAGAACTTTGACAGAAAAACACAGTCCACAGACCTGCTGTGGCTGTTTTCACTGGGTTAAATAAAAACAGAGCCGGTTGCTGAAGGAGTCAGGATAAGCAAGACTACCGGAGTTTATGAGTGGGTGAGAATTTGAAGTGTGTGATATCCAGAGAAAGAGAGAGTATGTACAGTATGCTAATGTGAGTGTGTGGTAAAATGTGGGCATGTGTAATTTCTGATCCAGGTGTCAGCTATAGTGTCTAAACATATTTTAGGCTCTGCTGTAAGTTAAGGGAATATAAAAACATGAAAGTTCCTTCATCGTTTACCCTTATGGCATTTTAAACCTGTATGACTTTCTTCGTTGCGTGGAACACAAGAGGAGATGAATCTCAAGAGGAGTCTTCACTTTGCGTTTTCCTCTACATTGACAGCATAATGTGTTTTCTTTGTGGCTGTCAAAATGCTAAAAAGATCCACGAATGTAAACATACAGTGTAAGTTATCCATGTGACTTGTGTGCTATACATGTTTGAAATGATATGAGGGGGAGGGAATGGTGATGTGTGTGTGCACATGCAAATACAACTCACAGGCTCAGTGTGTGTGTGTGTGTGTGTGTGTAGGGAACGTTCTCACAACGCTGGCTATCGTTCTCTTAAAGTTATCTCAAGTTATCAAAACATATTCCTGCAGGAGCGTTATTAGAACATTTTTTCAATATTATATTGTATATAATAAACATTATTTGTAATAAACAAAATCATTATTTTTAGGTTGCTAACTCAATGTATTAAAAACGTTCTAAAATTAACAAATGTCTGAATAATGTGCTTATAACCAAGCAATAACACAACATCTAATGGATGTTGTGCATACAACTGGATGTTTTAAACGTTCCTACAACATTCAAAATAACATGAACATTTTTGTCACTTAATGGAAACGTTACGGCAACGTTCTTACCACCTAAAACTGTTAGCTGGGTGTGCGTGTGTGTGATGTGTGTGAGAGGTGATTAAAGCCTCGCCCTGGCGGGTGTCCTGACTGTGGCGTGGTGATGGATGAAGCAGTGTGTCCGTCATTAGGCAGCAGGCTGGCCCCTGGCACCCACACCCAGCTCTTAAATGTATCCATACCTCGCTGTCCCCTAGTGCTGCTGTTCATTTCAAGGTCAATTGACTCGGTGCTGCGCGGGGCACAAAACATCCCCCTTTTTCATTGTTTTATTTCCCATTACTGAATGCTATGCTTGTGTGTTTGTACACAAGCGTGTGTGTGGGATTGTGTGTATGCACCACGTCAAAGTTGATGGTGTGAAACAAATTCCCCGTAGCTCGTGTCTCTAGCGACGAGGAAGACCCCCGTGTGAACTCTTTAGTGTGTATGAGCATGCATATGCAGAGCATACTGTATTGAAAGTTGCTTAAAGTCTGTCACCTTGCACCCAGTTATGAAAGCGATGATGTCACTTCCTGTGTCTCCTGGTCTGCAGCCGAGCCAATAACAGGAAGCCCAGTTACACACATAAACACACAAATGCAGACTTTCCAGAAAACCGCAGAGATCACCAGAAGCGCATGTACATTTTTGCAGGCGAAGGAAAGCTTCATTTCGAGTGTAATCCAGGTTTATGTCTGGTTTATGTCAATTTCAAGCTGATGGACTATTTTCACCATGTTGATCACCAGCAATGTACACTGTACTATTTCACGTATCGCTCTCTCTCTCTCTCTCTCTGTCTCTCTCACACACATACACCCACGCAAACACACTAACGCACACAAACTCCTATAAACACTTGCATTTATATAGCGCACACACTTAATGGAACAGTTGAACAAAATATTCTATACTATACTATTCCTAGTAAGGAATTCCTTTAACTTAGCATCAGATTTAAAATAAATAAAACATACACACAACATATGCTAGCAACCAGCAACGCTAGCCTTTTCAGTAGTAATACCACGAGATGTACAGTAGGAAATGAGTTGGGCTCCACAGCAGGACCGTATGACACCTCCTCTCTCCAGCACAGATCATTCTTCGCTCTACAGAACCGTGATCGGTCGTTCTGTCTCTTTAGGCCCCGTTCGGCCTCTCTCCATAGACTTGAGAGAAAGCGAGCGAAGCGGTGTTAGTGGATGTAACTTTCTGAGGAAGACGATAAAGCCAACGCAACACAGAGCACGGCGGAGCTCTTCTGCAGGAGCCAGAGGCTGAGATCTGTGATGTTTAATTCAACAGCCCATAATCACTCAGATGGAGTCAAGAGCCGGCTTTAAATAACTCAGCTTCCAGGGGCTGAACTGCTCAGCTCACTCAAAAGTTTGTGTGTGTGTGTGTGGGGAGCGTGTGGTTATATGTTTGCCCAGGTGTCAACATGCAGTGCTACGAAAAATGGAAAAAATTCTGTATTCTCCTCTCTCTTCCCTAACAACATCCATATCGGATGGGATCAGAGTTTGGAGTGCACACAGAGGACAAAACGTAGGTGTTACTGTAAAAGTCCGGAATCCACCTTCACTGCCAGCAGTTATTCATCTGACAGCTGCTGTAACATTGGTGGGCTCTCTCTCCATTAGCTGTGGGACAGACTGGAATCAGGCCGTTGGGGAGTCATCAGTCTGATGTGACGGCTCGGTGGAGTTTGGGGACTGTAGTCCTAATACCAGAGTCTTGTACAGGAAGTGCATGAGCTAATGAAGAGCACAGCAAAGTCAGGCAGCCCTTCCACTCAATATAACCCTGCGAGTGGAATCAGCATTGTGGGTCACCCAAATGATGTTGGGTTTTATATGCTGACCCTCGGCAGGGATGTGGAACGTATTTTTAAACACGACTAGTCGTGGGTTACCCGATCGGTCTAAGCTCAGTTAATGGCATTTTTGCATAATGTCCATGAACACACACACAAATTGAGACTCATCTATTGATATAGGGCTGGAGTCAGGAACATACAAGGGAAGAAAACTAAACCAGCACTGTGAGTGTTTAAAAGCTAAACTTCTGAAGTTTATAATTTTATATTAAATCTTTCATATAAAAATATGCATTATTTGGTTCTAGTTATTTGTCACTGACATAATTCCTTATTAATTAGGTGGCATTAACATAAGGTTTTTATGTTCAAAAGTTTTATGTTCAAAAACACTTACACAGAGCACAATGGAACAAAACAGAATTCAGGGGTGTCAAGACTTTAACTTGACACACACATCAAAAAACAACAACCGTGGGCGGGATGGAATTTCCTTTTCTAAGAGTCGTTTATCGTGAGTCGTTTAACGAGTCATTTAAAAATGTTTTTTTTAAGTTTTAGGAATGTTAAAGATGTCCAGTTTTTTGAACATTGTACTAACATCACTGCATGTTAATTAACATTTTTAAATTCTGTAGCCTTTTTAAAGCGTTCCTAATATATATGATATAAAACATTAAAAAAGAACTTTTAGAAAATGTCAGCCAACATTCTGAGAATGCTCTATGTAGGCTGGGCAGGTGCTTTGGCAAAGACTTGTTGTTTTTTGATGTGTGTTAAGTTAAAGTCTTGACACTTGAATCCTGTTTTGTTCCATTGCGCTCTGTGTAAGTGTTTTAGAACATAAAACTTTTAAATGTAAATGTAAATGACTTACTCTGTGTAATCTGGAAATGGCCCAGTGGTTGAAACGCTGGACCAAAAACAGCCAAAAAAAGAAACTACAATAATGACAACTGCATCCACATTGTGAGGCAGATAGATATTGATCAGAGCCCAGCAACAGGAAGTCCATGAGAAGACTGACCACCATAGCCGAAGGGCCTCACCAAACACCCCTGATGATTTCACACATAAGCCCTCAGCCTCACACATAAACCAGCCAGTAGTTGCCTAGTGACCAGAGGAGTGAGGTCTCTTTAAGAAGAGAGAGAGAGATAGAAAAGACAGAGAGAGAGAGAGTGAGAGAGTGAAGACATGTTGGGGTTACAATCATTATCCTGATCCTGAATCTGTACTGTACACAGTCTTTGTGGTGTTATATGTACAGAAACCTGCTTCTCTAACATAATGTACATTAATGTGTGGCAGTAATTTGAACCCAAGAGATGTGGGCGGAGCTAGCCAGCATGACACCAACGAAACAGAAACATTTGTCACTGCCTGTTACTTTACATGTCACACCTGGTTTGGACACAGTGTAAAATATAACAATCAAGTCCCACTCTACATGAATATTCTAATACAAATGATGTACATCACAACTGCCTTTTCTCTGTATCAGCAGATGACTAACACACAGTGAAGGTCAGGAGCTGTTTCAAGTGCAGTCACCATTACACAGAAAACACTAGACTACGTGTGCAAGCACAGTGCCCTGAAATCACTGGCAGCCAGCTGCCTTTAGAGATCTCCCTCTATCCCGTCCAAACTCAGCCCGTGACAGAGACTGAGCAGCACAGACCTGCTGCCACGTAATAGGGAATTAATTGAGATCATCAATATGGTATTAATCATTAGCGCACAGGTGCTGAGACGGCACTTCTGCCTGAGTGAGTCTGTTAGCGATGCACGCGCTTAAAAAGTCTGACCTGCTGTTTGGAAAGAGTGTGTGCGGAGCGGGAAGGAAAGGGAAGGTCGAGGGAGAGAGGGGAAAAAGAGAGAGAGAATGACAGAGAAAGAGAAGATCGCATTAAAGGGACAGTAAATACATGAAAACTGCCATCATTTATTGATACTTGCGTTTATGCTCGCATGCCATAACGATGAAGAAACTGTGCTTTCAGACTTTGAAAAATATGCAAAATCGCATTTTTTCCTGTGTAAATTCAGCAGAGGTGCAAGGTCATTCAATATTTCATAAAACAAAATTGACCTCGATGCATGAATGAACCAAACTGGTTTCAACAACATGATCACAGATCACTGCGTATGTTCTCATAACTAGGTTTTTTTTGTTAATTATGTTTATTAAAATTTGTGACCGTAAATTCATCGTGACCGCACATAAAAAGACGGACGATTATTCAAGACAACGTAACCGCGCGTATTTTGAACAATGTGAGAGTGAGTGAATCACGACACGATATTCGTTTCTGCGTGAACTGCTCTTTTAAATCTGTTGACCAACACGCAGACGAGAAGTCACGCGGCAAACAAAATCAGCGTGAACATCGCCGCCTTTCTGGCGAGCAAACAAAAAATCCATCAGCTGCGTCCGTCCCTCGACGAGACGGCGTATGGTTGAGCGTCACTCAGCGCTAATCAGGCAAATACAGCGCAAATTACCCCGACTGCATTAAGCAGCCGGGCACTGCACGTCTCCAAACATTGGAGGATGTCTAACTGGGCGGACATTCCACAACATAAATTAAACATGACGCGGTTAGATGATGCTCACGCGTGGATGATGTATAACAGCTGGAATCAATGCGGAGAGCGGAGCAGCTGGCTGAGCACTGGAGAGGAGACGCTCCGCCCGGCGTGAGGTCCGACACCACGCTTCAGCATGCCGCATATCAAACAGGCAGCGGGACAGGCAGAAGAGTCCTGACAAGCTCACTCGCATGGGCGTCGGGGTTGAGCTCATGAAAAGTTTATGAGTTCTGCTCAAAACAGATTGATTTGGGGTTAAAGCAAATACCGATTCTGAAAACCCCTGAAGCTGTGATATGGAACTGAGTAAAAAAGACAAAAGCAAAGAGAGAGAGAGAGAGAGAGAAAGAGAAGGAGAGAGACTGTAGTAAAAGAATGACATACAAAAAAGTGTAGTTTTGCCTGAGAGAGCGAGAGAGAGAGACTGAGAGAGGGAGGAGGAGAGAAAGAGAGAGAGAGAGAGAGAAATAGCGAGGGAGAGGCTGTAATACAAGAATGACTTAAAAAATGTTTTGCCTGAGAGAGAGAGAGAGAGAGAGAGAGTGAAAGAGAGATTGCATATACATGAATGACTTAAAAAAGGGTGTTTTGGCCTTGATGTATTCATTGTGACTTAAACACTGTGAAAACTCATGAAGGACGCGCCTGGGACGTGACTCTGGCTGCGAGAGAGTGGACAATGTGTCATGAGTCAGCATGCGGGTGTTTAACATGCTCGACCATATGTTTGACCTCTCTGACACGGGCTGCTTTAGGCCTGCAGGTCTGCGTGAGGTCACCACAGGTGTGCAGCAGATGTGGAGAACATCAGTGGATCAGGTGATCCTAAAGGGCAGCAAACACTGGCCTGTCAGTAGACATTAGCCTGCGGCGTGTTAAGTGATGACTTACTGCAGGTACAGTATACAAGAGTCATCTAAAGTTAAACATTATATACTGTATGCTATTCGTTTCCATTCATGTGCAAATGCAGAGGAACAGAGAAAAGTGCATGTATATGTATTGACCAAACACAGAACACCTACAGCGTGACATCATATCCTGTTGCTCATATTAACTGCGGCATCCAAGCCTAGCCTCACCGCACCTTAAGCCATTAATTCCAGTAGCTATTTATTCTCTGAATAAAATTAACATTGTGGCTCTTCGTTGCTTTTAAAGCATTGCTCTGTTTGCTTGGGCGGGGCCTCATCAACGTCTGCCCTAACCAATGGCGTGACTTAGGGGCGGGGCATAAGTGGCCTCTCGAGTCTGATGATGCAAACAGCACTGGAATTACACAATTTCTATTTATCATGCGGGTGGGTGCTGTCTGTCTTACAGCTAAGTGCAGTTTAATAATCTAAAAACAGCAAAAACACAAGAGAATGTCTGCAAAGACACATTAAGATGCAAACCAGTACTTAAAAAGCCAGACAAAGAGAAATTCACAATTCCCTTATTACACTATACGAATTTTGATTTTGGCATTGGATTAAAATGATTCAGTGTGTTCTCTCTTTCATACTGAGGTGCTTCACATAAAACACCTTTTGTTCCCACTGTCCAACTGTGGAACAATAGAGGAAGTGATGTCATCAAATGCGTCTGTCTTCAAAGAGGAGGGTGGCAGGGGAGAAAGACTCTTTGATGTGGTCCCCAGAGGGGCCCCAGTCAGCCTGCTACAGAGAACAGAGCCAGAGTCTTCAGAGAGATGGGCCCTGGGCTCTACGGATACCCCTACACGCACCCACATACTCCATGATCAATAGCGATTCTTAATCAATCACAACAACGCTATGCCATCCCATTCCCCTCTCCCTTAACCTCTGTCCTACCAAAGACAGACAGCACAGTTTAAACACTGGTTGCACGTGTGTTTGTTGCTGCATGCCCATATGCAAGCACCCATCTAACAATTTTAGGTTGTAAGAATGTTTCTCGAATGTTTCCATTAGTAACAAAAATGTGCGTTTTTTTGAACGTTTTGAAAGTATTAACATTATTGCTTCCTTATTCAAAATTCTGTAACATTTTTAAAACATTCCATTAACTACTTAAGAATACCGTTTTTGATATATGTGATATATAATGTTAAAACATTCTACTAACATTACCGCAAGAGCGTTTTGATAACGTTGCGATAACTTTAACATAGCCTTAGCCAACGTTCCCTGTTAGCTGGGCGAGCACGCGTTCAAAACATAGTCATACTAATTTTATCATCGCGATAATAGGAGAGGTCCATGCCACGAAAATCAAATAGCATCAACAATAGGTGAGCAACCTGAATAGCTAATCAGCTAATCACGAAAAGTACATCAGACAATAAAATAACGCCGCGTTGACGGCAACAAATGGAAAACAACGCTGACCACAACCACAGTTGTAGATAAACAGCTTCACCATAACCTCAATTCCTATTCCTTCTTTCAGTCCATTTTAATAGTGCTTTCATTATGAACCGATGAGCAGAGGAAGAGCACGGCGGGGAACACAACAGAGGTGCATTAAAGAGCGTTATTTTACCAACACGTCTGCCTCATACGGAGAGAATCCGTTCGTACTGAAATAATTAAGCCAGATGAATAAGCATCAATCAAGCTACTGAGCATGTGCAGGAAACCACCGCAGGAAGAGATTTGCCATCGTCTGGGGTTTACAGGCTAATTTGTTTACATCCATAATACATTCAAAGGATTTATCTAACTTGCAAATGAGCGTTCATTTACTGGTCCGAGAGGTACTGTGGATTCAGAGAGGAGAGGCGTGGGAGAGCAAGAACAGCTGGCAGGGCAGGGAGGGGCGGGGGGGTTGGGGCAGGTGGATTTAACCCTTTATTAGCCTAGTGAGAGCTTTCTGGGTCATCAGAGCTCTGTAAAAGCATGTGAGGGTTTTAACAAACAGATACCGCATCTGTTTGGATCGGGTTTGGACGGGGGCCATATTTGAGCGGTGGCTACTGAAGTCAAAGGTCACGCGGACAATCTCTGGACCGGTTTCAAGGACGCCGTCTAAAAGCGACAACTCTATAACAGATTGTGTGGCGTCCGGACACGCTCTGATCACACGCCAAATGCCAGGATGACAAAAGGTGTTTGTGTGGAGAGTACAGAGCACCCCAGAGTACAGACAGTCAATGGTTGGTACAGGGTCTCCTCTACACTGTTGCAGGGGCGGTCCTCTCTTGTCCCCTCACTGACTCTTGGCTGTGAGATGGTCAGAAAGCATTTTCTGTGGTGGGCTGTGAGGTAACCACTTTAACAAAGTACTACACACACACACACACACACACACTGAATGCATAATTTATCATTTAACACACACTGGAGCAATCCAATTATATAAAATAGCCCTAAAAAAAGGAAAATTGTCTGCATGATTAAGATAACCCTGTTTTTAATTTTTATGTTTAAAATCAAATTGGAATTGAGAACATTTCATGCTGAGATTTAAAAATGGATTTTATATATTAATATTTACAGTGAAATAAAATGAGAAAGATAATTGACTGAGAGCTTAATGGGCAGAACATCTATGTACAGTAATTTGCAGGTTGATTCCTCCAAACACTGTGACACTTTTAAAACACTGCTCTGCTTGTTAAGGTGTTACGAGCTGCCTGACACAGCAACACTGAGTGTGGGGCGGGGCTATCTACTTATCTGACCAATAGCAGGAGACGGGGATGATCAGAAAAACCTATTTGAAAAAATATCAAACAAGTCAGTTTGGTGAAGTTAGTTGTGCAGAAATTACACACTTCAGCTTGAAGAAAATGTGTGTGTGTGTAAGAGAGAGAAATAGAGAGAGTGAGAAAGAGAGAGAGAGAGTGAGTTTTGTGGAAGCGGACATCAGATCTGAGGATCTTCAGAACTTCAGTGAGCTGATCTCCTGCTGAGATTCGGTCCTAGAAATTGAGGAGCTTCAGACTAAACACTCAAACTGCTGCTCAAGCACCAACACACGGACAAGCTATGATCTCCAGATGTAAACAAACTCTCTTACATGTTTGTGACCAACTGCACGAGCACAAGAACCCAAAATGCTTTCTTACAAACCCTGAACACATCATCTATTTCTCTCAGTGTTGAAACGACTGTTTCCACAGATGTCTGTCTCCACCCACCTCAGTCTTCTCCTGCTGAACGGATGGGGTCAGTGTCGCCCTACAAACACACGTGCTGCTGTGTGGAGCTCAGCAAATGCTGAGCCAATATCTTACATAGATATGGCAAGGGCACTGATGAGAGCGAGCGAGAGGGACAGAGAGAGAGAGAGAGAGAGAGACAGAGAGGATAAAGGAGAAAAAAAATCAATACTATATCTCAACACTAAGCACAAACCAAGCCAAAGCAGCAGGAGTGTGCAGCTTGCTACATAAACTGGACGGCTTCATCAGGCTTTTTTCAGCACACAAAACACACACACACACACACACATACACACACACACACACACAATTTTCTCTTATTTCAGGCAGGCTTAGGTACGAGTGTGTATGTGCCCGCTGGAAAGAGACTGTGGGTGCTGGTTGGCTCAGGGAACGAGCGATCTAACGCCGCACCTCCATTCCCCTGTCCAAACAATCTCTATTTTCCTCTCGTTCTCACAAACACACACACACACACACACACTGGCCGAGCCCTCAAAATACCCACTCTAAAAATAGCCTGCAGGGAGGCGTCGGCCTGGCTATTATTATTACATGCACGTCCCGCCCGCCCCTACCAAGGAAAGGGACGAGACTAATGCTTTTTCTGGTGCAGGCAATTAAAAAACTATTTGTCACCTGCCTACTGCTGATGTTCGGGCCCCTGGCACAGGATTATAGCCCAGAGAGCGGGGCCCCGGATCAGACCGGACTGGAGTTGAGATGGACAGATGAGGGATGGGAGGGAAGAGAGGGCTGATAGAAGGATGGCTGCACAGATCGGGTCTGGGAGGGCTGCTGATTTATACAGACAGGTTAATACCAGAGCAGCAAAGCCTCTGACTGCCATCAGGAAGTCATGCAATATTTAAAGCCCAGCGAATTAAAGACACTCTCCCAGGCTTCAGGGCCTGTGACAAAAATATAGGAATGTATATTTCTGCAACCCTCCAACCCCTTTGTAGTAAAGTCACATATACACACACAAACACACGTACATGCGAGGACGTGACGAGCATTGTAACCCTTGTGAAATTGCAACGTTTTTTACACTAAAATTGGCAACCAACCAAAAGCCTCTGCCGATCACTTGTTTTGGCTGCAACCCAGCTAACTATTTTAGGTTTTAGGAACATTTCCCTAATGTTCTACTAAGTAACAAAAACGTTCCAGAAACTTTCAAAACATTCAGTTTTTTAGACATTGCAATAACGTTGCTTAATTATAAGAACGTTATTCAAACATTTTTTATTCTGTAACGTTTATTAAACCTCTAAATAAACAATAACTACTTAAGAACAGTGTTTTTATATATATAATATATACTGTAAAAAATGTTTAGAGAATCTTAAGTTGTTAGAATCTTTCCTGTTCGCTGGGAATCTTCTTGGCTTGCATCTATTTAGCATTGTCTGCCTTTCAGCAAACAAGGTATAGCTACAGAGCAAGCACCATGTAATTTAAATTTAACAGAAACGTTTTTTTTTACTGTCTCTCTTGACTTTTCCAGCCATCCCACGCCCCTGCACGCGCAGTTTGCCTAGTTCCTTTGTCACTCTAAGCATGATACGCACGCATTTGAGACACATGCATGCAGAGAAGCTAAGCTACTGCCGTCGGTATGATCGATACCTGACTAGTGACAGAAAGTAAGGCGCTTACAGATTCTGGATCACAAAAGAGTGACAGAGAGCGTTTTTTAAAGAGGTGGCTCAGAAAAGGAACCTGGCACGTCTCCGATTGTTCCATTCATGCTATTGATTTAGCCACAGTACAATTAGCATCGCAAAGCATCAATGTTTTTCAGACGACTCGTACTGAGAGCCAGTGGGCGCTAGCTCAATCTCCTCAGACCAACAAATGTGTCATTGCTATTTCCCCAGAAATGTTCTCAGAATGTTCTCTCAGAGTTTCCTCAAAATGATTCCCTCAAAAAAAACGTTCCTGCAGTACCGACAGTAGAATGTTTTTTGAATGTTATATGTCATATATCAAAAACATTGTTCTTAATTTGGTTAGTGGAACATTTTAAAAACATTACTGAATAAAAAGGGTCTAAAAACTGGATGTTGTGAACATTTCTAGGATGTTTATAATACAATTTGAACGATTGGTTGATACAATTCGGGATGTGATGGCAGCCGACGTGACTCATATCCTAAACAGATGCGACTGACTGAGCGCATCTTCATCATCATTAGTAAGATAAAGTGACGATGAAGAAGATCCGCTGGAGATCAAGAATTGAAGAAACTATCCAATCAGTTGTGAGTTTTGTAGAGGCCCAGAGCCTTTGGTTTTATCTTCCTCTATCATTTGTGAGGGTGCAAAGAGCACAGACGTGCTCCCTCAGGCTTTCTAATGAGCAATGGAGATGGACCAGCAAAAAAGGCCATCAAAGCTCTTTGGGTGTGGGGCAGGGTGCCAGACTCAGGTTCTGAGTATGGTTATGGTGGCAGTAAATAGTCCTGTGGAGGTGCTTTATGTGTCCCCATGTGGCCGCCCCCCCCTCCCGGTTCCAGCTCTGACACACCCTGCATTGCTAATTTACAAGGCAGCTCGTTAATGGTCTGTGATTTACAATGCTCATTTGAATCTCTGATCTTTGCCTGATGAAATCATCGCCTTACAGTGTTTTTTTCACACACACACACACACACACACACACACACACACACACACACACACACACACACACTGGTTTCAGGCAACTGACAAATACATTTACATAAAACAGGATGTGTAATGAAAGACGGCATTTGGGTTCTAAAATGTCCAGAGAACTGTAACAATGTAGACAGAAAGGAAGCCAGCAGGATTGAAATATTTAGACTAACATATATTGCACGAAATCAAATAAAACCTACTGTACACAACGACTCGAAATAAAACACAAGCTCGGATGTGTAGATTTTCATTTAGACCTACACATTACCTCACAGAATGAAATTAAACCCACTCAACATCCTTCTATGAAATTACACTTCAACATAATCTTCCATAACATTAAAACAAGACCTACACAAGACCTCACACTACACAAGCACACACCTCCCGCGTATTGTACTAAACTGGGGATGTATTTGCCGAAATTGGAGGTGTAAACTAAAGACTAGAGAAAGAGGTGACCACTCTTCACATTTTCATATTCATAGCTGTTTGTTTATGTGGCCAAACTATAAAACAAGACCCTACATGAATCGTCTGCAGTCAAATAATGCCCAAACTCTCCTTACTGTCTTCATACCCAGCTAACAGGGAACGGTCTCAGAATGTTGGCTAATGTTCTCTAAACGCTCTCTCAAAGTTACCAAAAACATTCTTACAGTATCATCAGTAGAACATTTTGTAACGTTATACATCACACATCAAAAACATTATTTTGAAGTTGTTAGTGGAGCATTTTAAAAAGTTACAGAATTAGAAAAATTTTAGTTTGAATGACGTTATTATAAAGCCGTAAAACCAAGCCATACCGTTAATACAACATCTAAAAAACTAAAGGTTTTGAACGTTACTAGAACATTAAAAAAGATTTGCAATGTTTTTGTAAGTTAGTGGAAACGTGAGAGCAATCTTATAACCTAAAATTGTTTGCCGAGTTACATAACAGAGTGGTCGCTGATCTCTCTGCTGGTTTCTCACTCAGAAAAAGCTTTTACCCCTCAGGACGAACCAAATTCCTGAACTGATATAACAGATCTCCACCACCAAATTGCCAATTACTTAAATTGGATTCTGAGCGCTGCTTTGTTTGTTGATGAGCCTGGGTTTGTACGACACATCCTGAGATCGATATAACAGTGAAAAGACTTGATTTGGGGTGGAAGAACAGGAAAACCATCACCTTCAAACTTTTCCTCTCTGTCCTTCACTCTTTCAGTGACGTCTATCTGTGATTTCTCTCTGTGATGTGGAATTTGGGATGTCAGATCCACCAAAGCTAATTAGAACTCTGATGTGTAATCAGTGCAGGACAAATGTGACAGTTCGGGTCATTAGCTGCGGTGGCATGTTGGAGCAATGGAAGATATGTGTCAACACAATGGCCACACGCGCACACAAACGCAGCCGCCTGCCAGCTGGCCCTAGTGTGTCCTATTGATCTGGCTTTGCTGTCATCTGACACTTGCACACACACACAGAAATTAAAGGTTGGAGCAATCGTCTCTTCCTGGCACTGACTACATAGGCTGCTTCAGAAAACACAAATCTGTCCGTGTGAGACATGCCAGCTCACTTCTGAGGGAAAAACACACATTGAAGCCCACAAAGCTGGTCAAGAAATGGCTGGGTCATATTTTACATGAAAATCATGGGAAATAAATACATTGCTTAAAGAAAATAAATCTCAGATTCAAGACCACCAAGGTTTTTGCACTGTGAGATTTTTTAAAATCATTTAAGTCATTGCTGTCTTTCAATTTTAATATTCCCATTTTAAATAAGGATTTTACGTTTTTTTTACGGTACTGTTGTAAAACTATACTGTAACACAATGAAATTAATATCAGCAAAAATGAATGGCAATACAACAAATATTACTGTGTATAAATACTTCAAAGTGTAAATAATATATTTTTCTGACGTATTACAATATAGAGAACGATAGTTTTTTATTGCGATGATTACAATTTGAGGAGAAAATGTGCTAAATTGTCATGAAAATAATGTATATATTCTATGACATACAAAAGAAAATAATAATTAATAATATAAATAATACAAATAATATAAATATAAACATTTACTTCTTTTTATTTTTTGTATCATATGATATTTTCTGGTTTCGTGAGATTCGACCCTCACTCACACACACACACACACACACCTACACCCCCATCCACACACACACGCTCTCCACCAACATGTACACACACACAAAAGCAAGTTAACCGGCCAACAGAGCGTAAAACTCTCAGCCTCTCCAGACAGCGGCCTAATAGAACAGCAGTGATCACGCTCAAGCGACTGCATTTCCTGCAGCCCGTGAAGAGCCATCAGCGACGCGTGATGTGGGCCGCTGAGTCTATAGGTAAGAGTTGGATTAACACAATAAGGCAGGTCAATCTCCCGCTCTAATGTCCCAGACGCACAGAGGGAAACGGCCGGACACACTCGACTGCCAGCGGCCGGTGCTCGGTAACAGACTGAATGTCAGTTTGGCTCACTGGCGGACTCCTGCCCTTTCACAGAGCTCTGAATTATTAAGCAGCCATCTCACATCCTGGCTCTCTCTTTCTCCTGGGTCCATGTGAACGACTCTTTTATGGCAGGTGGGATTGTGGGTAACGAGGGTATGCGGTATGCAAAACAGTTTGTAGTGGAGTCAGTCGAATGGGGCGGCAGATACACACGACGGCATGATATTGACGCACATAAAAGCAAAATATACGCAAATAAACCCTAAAACTAAGAACACATTTGCGAGAGAATGTTTGTCCAGAACGTTGTTTAAAGGGATATTTCCCCCAAAACCTAAAATTCCATTATTTATTTATTATTTATTCCCGTTTTAAGAATCTTAATATAATGAAAGTGGAAGGCGATCAAAAGGTTTAAAAAGGCACCAGAAACCTAGACCACACAAACCATGTGCTATTTTTCAAACTGATCCATATGATTATGGATTATGATTATTATGTAAGAGAGAGACTTAATGTAAATCTTAAGTTATTCACCACAAATCTTACTTAACTGTCGTGGTCACCATTTACTTTCATTGTATACAGCAGTTTAAATTATCAGCTATATGTTGTTCCACAAAAGAAAGGAAAATATAAACGGGTTCAAAAAGACGTGAGGGAGAATAAACGGACAGAATTTTCACCTGACTGTGTTGCTACCAAACATCAGTACTCAAGAGCGCAACCTAGATATGTTTTCTCCATGAAACCAGAATCAGACTACAAACATGACAGTTCAACTGACTAACTCAGCAAGAATTCCCTCAAACTGTTGCTCAGCCATAACAGCAGTTGATCTGAAAGAAAACGCTGACTGTGGAACAAAGTCTGCTACATCACTTCCTGCTGCAGTGCTGAGAACGCATCGCACGCTTGCCTTACAAAACGCGTTCTAACACGTTTCATAAGGCAACTGTGCATTAAATGATTAAAATCTTGTGTTCATCAATTTTTGTATGGGTTTTGGTGTAATCCTAACCTGAACCTAAAACCTAACACAGATTTTGATCCGATTCCTACTGAAGTAAATGACACCTGGGATCATGAAATGAAACGTGTGTAAGATGGAAACTATGTGTGAAGACGTACATCTTAAGTCATTAGCATAAGCGCACAGAGGGCGAGCGTGGGAACCCGGGGTGTCCGTGTGAGTCACAGAACGTGGGCTGAGATGGATGAAGATGAGAGAACAGCTGAATCACAATGAGAAGAAACTGGAGCGCCGCTATGATGTAGAACAGGTGGAGGTGGTGATGTTTAAAAATGACGGATGAATATAGAGGAGTTCCCATGAGATTTCCTCTGATGTGGCCTCGTGCGGCACTGACGCAGCAGCTCTGCTGGACTGCGGAAACACGTACGAAGCACAATTTCACCTTTTGCGAGAGCATGCGAGAACGTGCGAGAAAACATGCGGTGGAAGAGTCGCAACGATCTGTGAGTGCCGTATACTGTATGTGGGGCATGAAGAAGTGGGACGAACAACAGGCTTAAGAAACTTATAGAACAGCTGGTATGTATGAAGCTTCTGCAGCACGTATGACCTGAATCTGTACAGGAAGCTGGATGAGTCAAGAGGGCATGTAAACCTACTGCGCTTGAATATTAACACTCTGGACAGAGATATGTGCGTGTCAAAGCAAGGGCTATGGGATTCCAGAATGTGTTGTATCATTGCCAAAATGACCTACATCACCTTTAAAAATGCCATAACCAACTTCCCAGCAGCCCTACACTGTATAATTCAGAAGAGCAGGGTCGGTATCCATCCTTCCTGGCTGTTCCAGACAGAAACAGTCAAAGTTCCACTCGCCTGTTCCCTCACCGTGGCCGCAAGCTACGAGTCTTAAGACTTCTGAATCAATAGTCAGCCACTGATCCAGGCGACAGCATAAACTTTCAACTTACCACCTCGGCACCATAACAGGCATTAATCCCCCGACTCTGAAATCAATACGCCATCATTTCTCTTTTGTGTATTCAGCATCCTAAACAATCCGGCAATAACAAACACGAGCAAACACGGGCTGTTTTAATGTCCCCATCCATTAAATCAGTCTAATGAAGCTTTGACTCATAAACGACTCTGTCCGGGAGCGTAAGCAAAGTTAAATATACATTACTCGGGGCTGCTGGAAGTGCGCGGTCGGGGGAGCGTCGACTCCAGCGCGCATTTGGTGCGGCCACACAAACAAGCGTCAATGAATAAATAAACGGAGAGCGGTGCCCACCCGCACACAAAGGAAGATGCTGCCTCTCGCCTCAGGCTAGTTTACACCAGCCCAGCGGCCACAAGCCAACACAGAGAAGATGAAGAGATGATGGAGTTTAACTTTTCCTCATCAGTTAGGTCAGAAAATGGAAATTCCCTGCAAGCCGGCAGCTTTTTGCTGGTAATATCGATCTTTAGAGTGAAATACGAGCGCGAAGGGTTAAATTACAGGTATGGGAATTTCAAAGCCCAGCGTGAACTTTGATAACTCTGTAGAGGGTGTTTTTTTAGAGCGGCTGAATATCTGATCACAGTATCACAGTTTAACGAGTTTTCAGCACCACGGACAGCTCTGACGCTGCACCACTGACACGACGCTGCTCTGCGCCAAATTTAGTGAGTCTGACAGGCAGCGTGTGCGCGAGAAAAAGGAGCGTCCATCTCTCCTTCTATATGAGCAAGCCTGTTTATTTTAATGAGCATGTATGTGAAGTGGGACAGTGAGATGTGTACTGCATGCAGGCGTCAGAATCCCTCGTCCAGCTCATCCGGGTCCTGTGAAGAAGCTATTCCTTGCCATCAATCATGTGGAGAAGTTTTAGAAGGAAGGGATGGAGAGAGAGAGAGAGAGAGAGAGAGAGTGGGGGGGTGTTGCACGCTTGCTGCCAGTTTCCTGATTAATCTGGACAATATTCTGTTTTATGAGTCATTTCATTCCCCCAATGTAGTTCGGCTCTTTTTCCCCTCTCCTCTTCTCCTCTCTCCTCCTCCTTCTCCTCTTTCTTCTCTCCTCCTCTCCGACAATAAAGAGGTCTCTGCAAAGCCTATTGACCGCTTTCTAAAGATCTGCCAGCCTGGAAGACAAATGAAGTGTGGCCTCACATCCAGCCATATTAATATAATAATGACATCCGGCTCGCTGTCCCCGGCCGCCACACCTCAGCTCTGTAATGCACGATTTGATGAAGAAGGAGACCTGAAGAATTACATTCGATTAGCACTAAACAAGAGAATGGGACGTAGAACGATTAAATCAATCAAGTAGGGCACCAATAGAGACAGGAAGTATGTACGTGTGTATGCGCGTGGGTGCGCGTTTCACACAGAAAGATAATATGCCCTTAACCATCTGAATCTCTAAACAGCCATTCGTTCTCCCAGCCATATTCTATGAGTGAGAAAGGCCAGCGAGGTGCAAAGCATGCTGGGTAACGGTGATAATACGTCTCCTCAGCAGATCTCTGCCACTACGCAGAGCAAAAAGACAGGAGCCGTGCAAGACCGCCGAGATGTGCCTCGAAGAATGAGGCGCTATCTGAGGGAAAAGCGTTTTAAACGAGAGCAGGAGGAAAGGAGTGCAAAGATTTCTCCTAGGCTTTTTTTCTCATTACCTCCTCTCCTTCCCGTCTTATTACTGAGACTTTCTCAATAAAGAAGATCTAGACTGGATAAAAAGACCGTCACACTCGCAGTTGACGTTCCCTCAACCTCATCTCTTCTCCTTCTTTGCTCCTCACATACGTCCCTCTCGCTCTCTGTCTGTGATCACGTTTCCTGAAATATATGTTTGAATCATCGCTTGAGGTCATTTGACATCATTTGACTGTGCTGGGTTATTTTTTGGACAGGGTTATGTACATTCTCCGAGCCTGAATCTGCTCTCTGGGACACAGCAAATCTGAGACTGATGCCGTATGTGTCTGGTAATAAGGCATCCTGGAACAACCTGATTCGTTTCAGAGACTCAAAACGAGCTCAGAGGACAATGGGCAAGACTGCGAAGAACTTGTCTGTGAAAATGGAAACATGTTTGGAAGACAAAACCCTCGTGTTGTCTTCCAATTTATTCCAATTAAGAACATTTTGTGCCACACTGAACAGAAAGTCAGGAAAATGAGCTGTACAGGTGTGCTCTTGTTTCTCGAGCAACAGTTTTGCAATTTTTGTGTTTTCGATAAAAAAAATCACATTGAGGGCGGGACACTAAGGAGCCATATAAAGTTATTAAAATTTTACAGCCACTTGTGATTGTTTCCAAGAACACCTTAACAAGCGCGTGTATACCCTAGCACCATGCTAAAAATAACAGAACTTGCATAGCAACACCCTGGCAACCTCCCTCATCCCTCAATGGGTTCTACGCAGGCATAAACACACCACATTTTCTAAAACATCTAGGTATTACTTAACATTAGCGATATTTATTTAACATTCGCAACAAAATATAACATTTTAAATCATTCATCAAAATTCCAAAACTCTGAAAACCGTCCGGTGCTCAAATCAGCCACGGCAATTATTATCAACTGAAAGTGTGGCAGTTTGGCTAAGAAAATCAGATGTGTTTGGGCAAGAACACAGGTCATCAGAGGTGAGGCGAATCGAACCACAAACTCGTGTCTCCATATAAAAGCATGAATAAGTATGGCCTATGGTCTTTAAAAGCCTTCATCTGCATGCGGTTCCCTCTCCCACCCTGGATCTCTGCCTGAACTGGGCTGCGGTTTTGAGGTTAGCTTTGATCAGTCGCTGTGCTCAGACTCCAGTCGACTGACGGGCTGTGTTTTATCTCCCTGCCTGCCTCCATTACAGCCGAATCAGAAATGAAGGAATGCAGCTCGGCTTCAAACGAACAGAGGAAAAATGGGGAGGGAAAACGTGATGCCGTCGGAAAAATAACAACAGGTAACAAAGCCTTTTCCTAACAGGTGTCAAATATTCCGACGGTCTTACCTGTAAGAGCCAGTAGCACCTGCGGTGAAAGGTGGGGATGATGGAGGAGTGAACGTAACAGCCGTACAGACACTGGAGAGAGAGAGAGATAGAGAGACATATGGTTAGTATAGAACACAATGGCCCTTTACTGGTTCACCCCACCCAGTCACCTCATCCCAAAGTCCCAGTACATGGCTATTTTTAAAATTTAAAGGATATAAAACGGGGTTGATAAAGGTTACGGAGGTCATATTCTCTCTCTTTTTCCTACTTTTCTTCTTTGTTCTTCTAGTTCTTTTTGTCTCTTGGTGCCCTAGGTGAGATCACATGACTTCACTGAACAGTTGTTAAGGGTGCTGTTTGCATGCAAGCAGACCAGGGCTCAAATCCTAACACATTATCCACCTTTATTTATATCAACACCTCATGGATCATATTAACACATTTAAATTGAAAACAGTGTGTATAGTGTGATCAGGACTGAAATGAGTCATGTGATTTGGAGCAAAGACTCATGGGAAAGACATCTGCGATGCTGCTGCTGTGTTCCAGCTTTCTACCGAACACATTGTTTGTGAGCACTCAAGCCAAAGAGCTCGGCTCTTTCTGGAATAAATCAAATATCCATTTCTATGGTTACGGCTCCTCTACAACGCACACCGGGAATATTTATTAACCTGTGGAGAATTGGAAAACAAAGCAGTCTTGGTGCAAGAACACACACACACACCTGCATGGTTGTACACACGACCACAGACATATGCACACACACATATGAGTGCGCATACCACATATGTGTATAAATTCATATTTGCACATACATATATTTTACACACACACATTTATACATAATGTAAATATGTGCATATGTAAGTGTATATACAAAAACATAATGGAATGGTCTTGTCACTGCCATGACAAGCCCATGTGGAATACAATCAGAACTATCTGTCATAGGGCGTACAGATGAAAACTATAGTTCAATTCAATTCACTATAAAACGTTTTATTTGATAAAAAACGCTTCAAAACAGCTTTACACAGATCAGAGCCTCGGAAAGAACACTGTAAGATGACAGTGCGGAAAAAGAAGAAGCCTGAGACAAACTAAGTCCAGGAAGAAA
>JAZGTJ010000199.1:0-16625 GCA_036877575.1 Botia almorhae | reverse complement strand
GTGACCGAAATCTTACAGTACATTGAGTTACTTTATATCACAGTAACATACTGTGTGTGTGTGTGTGTGTGTGTGTCTATATATTTATAGAAAGTCAACTATAAATGCATTATCACAAACTTAAATAAAAACTAACTACACGCTTTACAAAAGTAAGGTACTTTCTCTTATTGGGTAAACCATGAGATAAAAAATATTCCTAACAAATAAATGATAAATCTGGCATCGGTACAAAAACAGCTGCTTCACAGCAGGCTGTGAAACACTCAACAAAAGATTGTGGTGAATAAAGGCAGAAAAAGCTGTTGTTACCAAATGATTTGATTCAGTTATTTTATTCAATTATATTATTGGCTCAGAATGTCTCCTGGGGGCGGCCATGTTACGAAACATTCCGAAAGGCTGAAACAAGTTTAAAGTTGTAGTAAAGTAACCAGTATATGCACACCTGCTGCCATCCACTCCTGTACAGAGAAAGAGTGAAGAGAAAGCTTTTATGTCAGATGTACAGATCTCCACCCAGTCAGAGAGCACATCTCTCATTCTCAACCTGAAAGTGTAGAAGGCTGTCTGCTGCTGAATATACAGCAGGCCAAGAGCTCTGAATCTCTGTTTCATATTATTGACAGGTGTGTGCGGTTCCTAGCTGTTCTTCCTACTGTGTGGACTGAAGAGTGAATAAATTAGCCCCAGGCAGCTTCTGTTTACTCAATTTAAGAAATACACAAAGTGTTCGGCAGACATAAACAAGACACCTGGGCTGTGTCAGACCATAGCACCTGTCAGAGCTGATACAGGAATCAATGTAAAGCATCCATTGACTACACGCATGCTGTTTGCGTGCTGTCAGGGCTTGGACGCGCACACACACACACTCTACATGTAAACCAACAAACATTCCCTGCTCAAAAACAGCACGGCCACCGGCACAAGGTATGTTTTGCATGCTGGTCCCAGCATGAAGTGTTGACTTGCTGGTGGAATGATCCGGCATATGTTTTATAACAGCTACGTCTGATGGTGAACTGCATAATTAGGTTGGTCCACCAACACTAACCAGCATTAACCAGTCGAACCTACTTGGAATTTATGCAGGTTTAAATTGGATGTTTCATTAGGTATGTTTTACAGGTTGGCGTGTTATCATCCAAACCCACTGATGACATAATACACACAACAAAGCAAATGAGAAAATCGAAAACCTCTAATGCAGACAAGCTTATCAGTAATTCAGGACAAATATCATTCAGCTCTGTGCTGATTCGCTCTCAAGGCTGTGTGGCAATGTGACAAACTGACAATGACAGAAGCCATTATTTGCTGTCTGTGGGCTGTGACAAATGACAGCACATCAAATGGCAGCAATTAAAGGATAATTATATTCCCAGCATAACACAAGACCTCTCTCCATTTCTCCATCTGATTTACTCTCTGTCTCATCAATTGGAGCAACAGCAAGACTACAAATTACAAACCGTTCTCCATGTATGTCTAACAAAAAGCTAACTTGCACCACAGATTGCCAGTTTTATAGAATGACACTGCTGAGGACAGCGGAGTGAATATGGCATACCTACTACCCATAATGCACTGCAATCCCTAACAAAAATCAGTTATGACAGCAAGTACATGACAGATCGGTGTTCAACACGATCTCCTTCCCTTACCCTGACTCTAGCGACCGTACGTTTACAGTAATGATTTATAATCGGAGTGATCATGTTGGATTTCGCAGGAATTTGTTGTCTGTAAACAGAGAAAAGATGATCTGACTATATCGCATGTCCGGATACTGTAGATGGTGTAGTGTTTGTAGTTTGTTCTTACAGCAGTTGCTTAGAGTTTCAATTTGTAAAAAAAAACTGCAAGTAACCTGCGATTTTACATACAAACACAGATGGCGGTACAGAGGTAAAAGTTACAGATCGCAGCTTTAATTGGGTCTGTGCGTCCTGCCTAAGGTCAGTGAAGGTCGACAAGGAGGGGTAAGGGTGTGGTTGAGACATCGTTTCTTAAACAGTTTAAACGGATGTTACATGGGGAGACTGCTGAATTGTGATGGAAGCAGTGGAGACATGCCAACTGGGCAATGTATTCAGTGGAGGCGTAGAGCAGGAACATCCATCAAAGCAGACAGGCAATGGAGACCAACCTGCTGAAGATGAGCGACTCCTTCATTAGACCATAATGATGTGTGAAGACGCTCTTAATCAGACCACGGCATCTTAAGTATGTTTCCAATTTGCTTTTTTATGATGTGGCGAAACGTGCGGTAATGATATATACAAGGATGCTTGAAATGGACCTTAGTCAGGATAGACACTGGATATAATTTGACGTGAATGAAATGAGGCTGTGAGGAAAAGACGTACGGTCTGCGATTCATATTAAACGCACGCAGAGATTTGCATGTCAGACTACCTCCTGCAACAACACATCATCACCTCCACATGTTATTAACCAACACTACAAACTCAAAGAGATGGCAAATCAAATTTAGTACAAATGATGCAATGAAGACAATATGGAGGTGATCTGTTTATGCCATGATGCATGCTGGGAAATGCCATCCACCATTGGCAATGTTTTGGAAAGTATTTTCAATGTTTCAATGCCATGCTGAATAATCAAATCCAAGGTACACAGTAATACAACCTTTTAAAGCTGCAACGTTTGCCTCTCTATCGCCATCTCTGTTTGAAACATAAAAGTGCAGGTCACTATATACAGTACATAAACGTACTATTGCAAATTAAGGAAAGGATATTGATTTAAACGCTGATCTGTCATGCACTTGCTCAATAACTGATATTTGTTCATTTTCAACCAAACAAGTTATGAATTGCAGCTTTAAACACACTGTATTTATATTCTTTATAGACTTTTTTTATTCATGTCAAATTTAATGTGCCATCCACCCTGACTCCATAAGCCTCTGCTGGTCCATAAGCCTCTGCTGGTCCATAAGCCTCTGCTGGTCAAGGCAAACCAGACACCAAAGTGTGCTTGCTTAGCTCCACACGGCAGCTATACTGAATCTTTTTCTAACCTTGATAGAGTTTTGTCTTAGCACTTGCTACACAAGGAATAATTTATCAGACAGTGGATTCAGTTGGGAATACTCAATCATACAATTTGAGAGCGCTTTGGAGACAACTTGACAAATGGCCTCGTAGAGTGATATAGTGAGCCGAGACCTTGTAGATAATCAAGACAAATCTATTACCAATCACTTCAACATGTACATTTGTCATAGCATACTGTTCTTTCAGCAATACTGAACAGATCAGGGTAACTATGTGCGTATATAACATGCATACTAAGTCCATACTAAGTTAAGCTGTCAGTTCTGTGCTGCTCTACTGCAGTATCATTAAGAAGATCACAAGTTCCTCCATTATCAATCAGGCATCAATAAGTAGACCTGCCTGAGGGCTGTGTCTGAGCTTCAGGCAGTGGTTCCTAATTCAGGTCTTTGGGACCCGCAGCACCGCACGTTTTGTTAGACTTCCTCGTTTAACACACCTCATTCAAATGATCAGCTCATTAGCAAAGAGATCCATGAACTGAACTGGGTGTGTTGGATGAGGGAGACGTACAAAGTGTGCTGTGGATCTTCAGGCAAAGACACAGGATGTCTCGTGCCTTGTAGGATATCACCCACCATGGAACAATCTCTCTGTAACCATCTTGCTAAACCCATACTGGTACACAAAGCATGCTAATGTTGTTTGCACTAGTAGTCAACCAGCTAACAGGGAACGTCCTCAGAACATTGGCTAACGTTCTCTCAAAGTTACCAAAAAACTTTGGTTTTCACATTAACGCTAGTAGAACGTTTCTAATGTCAAAAATTTTATTCATAAGGTGCTAGTGGAACATTTTAAAAATGTTACAGAATTAAAAACGTGTGAGTATTGTTCTTATAACCAATCAATGATGTTAATACAACATCTACAAAATGACTAAAATCTTTAATGCTTTTGTTACTTAATAGAAACGTTACGAAAATGTTCTTGTAGCCTAAAGTTGTTGGCTGAGTGGGGACTAAAATTAGGACTGAAGGCTCAGACCTCCCTCAATCCCTCCCAGGATCACAATCCTTCCCACGTTGGTCACCTCCCAGACTTCTGCGCCATAGCGAGTGGTGGAGTTCTACATAAAGCTCTGTCACTTATATAGCCCTTGTGGTCCTCTTCAAAGTCCATGCTCTGGTGATGTAATGCCACGTAGACTGTTGGGTAGTGCACTTTACAGTTGCATGGGGGCACTCATGAGCACCCTTCTGAAACATAACCCGGAATAACAAATGGAACACCCTACAGTTCTGTGGGCCTCACAGGCTGCAGGTCCACATCAAGTGCGTCATTTGGGACGGTGCCGAAGTTATGATTTATACTTTAAGAAAATCCGGATTCGCATTCTAATAACGACACTGTGTATTTCTTATGGAGTCTGCATCAGCTACTAATCACAGCTCCGGGTAAACTTGTGTTCTCTTGTGAGATGCTTCTGTAGATTTAGCCACCACCAGCACTACTGCGCGATCATACCAGTGTGAACAGTGTGCATGCAAATACATGATACAGGAGACCCTGATGGAAACCACACAGATAAAGAAAGTTTCTAAGAATACAATCGAGTTGTAAACAAACAAAAAGACAGTCTCCTTAGAAAGACACTAATTACTCGTATCCATCAAAAACATTATTTTGAAGTTGTTAGTGGAACATTTTAAAAACGTTCCAGAATGTCTCAAAAACTGGACATTTTGAAAGGTCTTAGAACATTCAAAATAACATTTTTAACGTTTTTGTTACTTAATGGAAATGCTATGGAAAAGTTCTTACAACTTAAAATTGTTAGCTGGCCACAACCATACATTATTTATCAGAAAACGAAGATAAAATATTGTACCGCTACGGCCTTTTAATATCACTAAATACAGTGAAAAAGAGGGAGAGAGAGTAAAGAAGAAGATGAAAAGGAGGAACAGTGGGCGTGCGATCCACACTCACACTTGTGACAGTACAACAAATGTGTGTGTGTGTGTATATATGAGCACGTATCTACGGCTGAAGACACAGTGTCTGTTGATGTTAATGCCAGGCTTCTGGGCTCAGGGCCAAAGGCATTAAGTGGAATCGAATTCCACAAAACTAGCTTTAATCAGCAGGTTTTTAAGGTTAGAATTACCCTCTCTCCTCCAGCCTGCCTGCCAAGGTTAAAGCCCTGCTGAAGCAGGCTGAGGTAATGGGATGATGGTGTGGCAAAGGCCCCATGTTCCTCTGCTCCTCCACACACGAGAACACCAGAACAATCTCACACGTGAACAACATACACAGAATACTGAGCGCTGACTCTTCAAGGACAACAGCGACAGACCCAAAGATTACAATGCGAATGGATCACAATGAGAACGGGAATGTACAAACAGAAATTTAGATTGGACATGACGACTTTTTTGTTTTAGAAAAGTCCCACTTTGGGACATAATCCTAATATAGGAGTTTTAGAGAGGCCAGACACATAAAACAACAACTTCAACAGACACCTCTCTCAACCAGAATCCTGCTACAGCTGTGGATCTCAACCTTTTTGACTTCAAGGTCCCCCCACTGTCCACAGCAATATTTGAAGCCCACCCCCCACACACAAACAATTTCTACCCAGTAAAATATTCTAGGAATTGGTATAACTAGATGGATATTTGTTTTAAAAACAACCAAACACTAAGAAATATCTTGTTTTTAGGTTGTTTTAGCTTATCCTAATGCTTGTTTTAAGTCATATTGAGGCCCCGTTGGAAGTTTGTTTCGGCCCTGTTGTGGGCCTCGGCCCTTTTGTTGAGAAACACTGTACTACAGTATCCAACAGTAACTCAACACGCTAAATGTGTAAAACATAAAATATAAGTGCAGTTCTCTAAACATGAGTTAAATGACCACTTACATGGTTACGTGGGAGATAAGTAGGAATTGTGTGCTATCCTTATGCATAGTTGTTTCAGAACCCTTATATATTACATCATTAGTAGAAAAACAGTTACAGCAGCATTGAAGGTCATGAAACAAACTGTCCAAAACTGCACTTTACACATCCAGACCCCAATCAGCCCTCGGGCTGAGCAGACTCAGAACACGCAGCAGCATCATTATGACCAGTCTCTCCGTGTCAGAATGTGAGGCTACCATAACAGACCATTAAATCCATGTATGTGACAAAATGACTCCAGGCCTGAGGCTCGGCCGGAGCCCGGATCAGTTCTGCGGACAGAAACATGACATTAACATGCCAGACACCTGACTGAGAAAGAACCAGGCACCATCGCAGGGAGCACGCCGCGTTTTCCTCTGCACCGTTTCTCCTGCGTCTTTTTCCATCAGGGCGAAACAAAAATAAATGTCATATTGCTCTCTGTCAGAGAGAGCTGATGATGTATGAGCTCCAAACACAGAACGTGGGCCTTTGGGAACGTGCACAACTGTGTTATTTGCGTCCGTGAAGGCTAGCACATAACTCTAAACCGCAAGGCCAAAATAAGAAGAGGCTCCCGTGCGCTGGAGTCACGTTTAAACCAAAGATTAAACGCCTAAAGGAAGGGATTGTTGGTTTTTAATATCACAATTACGGAAACTTTCACGAAAGCTTTGAAGGGAGTTTATCTCTTAAATATGAAAAGAACGGGCTTTAGCGCGGCGTTCCTTGTCAGGAATATCACGGGTATTGAGAGATAATTCCACTTCAACCCTCGGAATAAGAACTTTGAAGTACAGGGGAATCGTCTCGTCTCATTTTCCATTCACACCCTCACCCTGTCTGTCTGCTCACCAGAGATCCCATTCTCTCCTGATCCCTGCCCACGGCAGGGCCAGAACCTTCCAGCGACTTGAATAATGAATCTCCATCAGGCATAGAGAGCCATTATTCATGGAATTCTCTGTTTCATTACGGAAGCTAATGGAAAGGCAAAAGGACGACGGTCCCTCCTGTGAGGGTCAAAGGTCAGGGGTTAACCGAAAACAGCTGATGGTGCTGAATGTTCCAGCGTGCCGAGTGACGGCTGCAACGTTCCGGATGGAGCAGCAATCGGGATCTGAGAGAGACAGTGATCTGTAAACACAGCACAGATGCATTGCACTTTTGAATGAGAATCGGAGGCTGCGTGAACAGCATTATTGAATGCGCGACGCATTGTTTCATACCCATTTGTGCTAAATATTTATGCACAAGCTCTGCTCCCTGGGGAAACGGCTCTCATGTTCTCATTTTTGAAGCGCTTCAAACGTTCAAGACTAAAGGCTGAGCAGACAAACACAATAAAACAACATTTAAAATCTGGAAAGTGGTTCATCATTTAAAACAACATTAACGGTTATATTTAAAAAAATTACAATGTTGTCATCATTCATTTACCCTCATGTCATTCCAAACTCTTTTTGGGATAAAAAAAAACACGATCAAAGTAAAACTAAGGCTTATACAACCTAATTTATGCTTCATTATATTTGCTCTCATATCTCATTTCCTGCAAGAAGACGCGTCACAGCAGGTTTGACTTCATCGTCATTTGACGATCAAAATGCTGAAATGTAAATTTGATTGTAGTTTTTCTTCTTGTACTTTTACTATTTCTTTAAGCCTCTGAGCGTCTGTGGATGTACGGTCGACTAAATTCCTGACTCTGATGTTTTAAGTTGTTTTAAAATCTCCATCCAGATCACGCGAACCACAAGCGCCGCCGTCAGTTACGTGTCCCGCTTGACCGTAGAAGTCAATTGTGTTAGCAGTGATTAGCACACGGTTATAGATCTCTCTGCTTGATGTATTCGTTCTCTTCATTTCTACCAGCAAGCAGGAGCTCACAGGCTGTAACTCATAAAGAATCGTTACAAAAGGGGAGACAAAAAAAAGAGAGACGGGAGAGACTGAGTCAGGAAGACATCAGAGGACGAGCACGGAGACTACTTGATTACCACGGAAACAGCCGGAAAATCAAAACCTGGGATGAAGGAGGAGAAGAGGAGGGAAAGAAAGAGAACGAAGGGTCGCACAAAAAGACAGAGAGAGAGAAAGAGAGAGAGAGAGCACCCAAACACAGGCTTTATCCTTCACAGGCGCAGAAACACCGCAAACACATTTTCTCAAGCCCTGAGAGAGATAAAAAAGCAATTTGTATTCTATTCCTCCTCAGCGTCGCTCGCCCTGTTCCTCTGCCTGCATATTTGTAAACACGGCTTCGTCAGGGCGCCTTAATCTTCCCCACACAAGCGTGGGGTGCGAGGCGAAGGGCGGGGCTGAGGAATGGGGTGGTTTGGGGCTGAGAGGTCAAACGAGGTCAGTACAGACTAAGGTTGACCGATATACTCACTGTTTGCTTTTCATGTAGAAAAATCCATTAAAGTCGACGTGAACTGGAGGTCGCAACTTACGACTTTAATGTTGTGACGTAAAACTGGAAAAACAAGGGCAGGGCTTGTTTTTTCTACTGGTAATTGATTGGCTATAGAAAAGTGGGTGTTTCGAAGCTCGCAGCTGACTGACCACTGGAGGGAAGTGGTTAACAGCTCCGCCCAAGTCCAAGATTTAGATTAAAAATTCAGAGGGCACATGAATTAAAAAAAAAACAACACGCAGAATGTTTATAACAAACACAGCGATATTCCATAAAAAATACGAACAGTATATTTTGATTTCATGGTGACTTGAAATCATAATAAAAAAAAATCAAGATCATAATATAGAACAAACCACATTTCCTCCTTGGGGACTAGAACTGTGTTTCTTCTCAGACCTGTTACGGTGGCAATGCTTAGCCCCGCCCTCTTTCTGACATCACATTTGTCATCTGCGTACACGTGAACTCGACTGATTGGCTGTTCTGTGCTTCATTGGGCCAGAGTGAGGCTGCTATAGTTTGAAGCAGAATGAAAAGCTTTCCCCCTTCGTCCTGCAGTCAGGATCCAGATGGCTACAAACAGTGTGAGACAGCTTGATATTCTCACAGATTGACAGACAGAGTGATTAGACTGGCATTACCTAGCAGGATAGATACAGGCCTGACTAACTGGAACAAAATGGCCAAATTTACCCCCAAATTGCAGCCAAATTAGCAATGAAGGGCTTCAAGAACGAAAAGGTGAAATAGCAAGTTCTCCAAGTTAGAATTTGTGCTACTATTTTAAAAATGGTGTTTTTTTTCTACAGGTGATGCTGTAGAAGCTTAAATACTATGACATTATATAAATATATGTCAAGAATTACATTTTCATATTATGTCAAAATAAATTGTATGTTTGAGCTTACAGAACAAGAAACACACACACACGTTTACTAATCTCTCTAAATAGGAACATTCCATAGACTTCTATTGTTTTAATACACAACCCACACCTTAAACCCTAATAAAAAACTTTCTGCATTTTTACAATAAAAAACTTTGTTTACAGTATTATTATAGCATTTTTTCCTCAGGTTTTGCTGACTTTTAGGTACAGATTTATCCTCAATATATGGTTAAGTAAACCCACACACACACTGACAGGAAAATCTCAGATATAAGGAGACAGACTCTACATTATGAGAAAAAGCAAGAGATAGGGAGACACAGGAGAGACAAAAACTAAAGGAGCAAGTGTAAGACAGAAGTGAGGGCGAATGAGAAATGACACTTGATTTCAGAAGCTCATGTCTGGCTGACTTATGGGATGTTTTGTAAGCTGGGTTGGTGGTGTATGTGCTCTGGCCCAGAGCCTGTTCTCCTCTCTGAGAGATGAGAGGAACTGCCTCTATCTGCCCTGGGCACCAGGCCTCTCTGCCCTTCTAAATATACACACTGCCTCTCCATCTCATTCTCTTCACCATCATGGCTGCCCTCTTCTCATTATGTGGTCTGGTCTGGCTTTAAGCCTGCAACCTTTGCTAATTAAAGGATCATATTTTTCAACCCTTATCATAATTAAATGGAGGCTCCGGACCATGTACAACTGGCCATAGCACGCTGTTGCCAGCAGGTGTACGTCTGATAAATCAAAATATACTTTCCTGAGTTCACTTGAGATTCAGACAAACAGGAAATTGTTCAAAGCCCTTAATTAAACTAAACAAAACCTGTTTTTCTCCCTGGTTTGTACACACTTCTTACAGTATATTAATGTTCTTTGAGAACGTATTTAGAACAGTAACACCAACAGGCAGCATGTTTCGGAAGCAAACGCATATTCCACCATACTTTCCAAATTCCAGAAGTCTTTAAATATCCTGAAACCAGATCATGTCATAACATCTAGTTTCTGACCCCGACAGATGTTTAAACACACAATAAATAAACGTGACACAAAGCACATTTTGCTAAAAGACCTGCTCACAGAGTCTGGGTTTTTTGGCTGCTTTCAGAGTTTTGAATAAATGCCCTTTTCAGAAAAGCTACATTTGGGTGTGCAGTGGGCTTCACCTTGACTGTGTCGAGAACTTTTTGTATTCCGTCACCCTGCAGAGTGACACCTGCATTTCACTGACATCCAGAGTCAGATAAAAGACCTGTGACATAACAGTCCCCATCTCCAAAACTTTCTCCGTGAGTGAGAAGACAGTGGCTAAGTTGAGGGATTGAAAGAGGGCGTTAGAGAGACAGAACGCGAGAGGTATAGATACCAGAGGAAATGAGTTATGTGACATACAGTATCTCTAGAGCCCGTGCTTTGAATAGTTTACCTTCCCCAATTACAGATATGGGCCGGGCCGTCTTATGCTGAGCGATACGATGCTTCTGTCCTTCAGTAAGTATCTTATACTTTAGGTGATGTAATGTGACACAGCGCAGCTGTTAGTTATCATAGCTCTGATTGGTTGAAAATCGGCACGCTTTATTTGCGCTTCCTGTGCTGTTTCAAGGTTGGTAAAGCTCGCAGTGAGAATGAATGTGGACGTTAATGCCTTCACCACTTGCATCTTTTCTGTTTCCTCTCTCCTGAAGTGGATCAGGTCTGCTTCTTGATTTATACGCCACATGCATCATTAATCCTGCGACCATGCATGGCTGTGCTGAATAATTGATCTGGGTGCTGCTGTAACTAAATCTGTCAAAACAATGACAACCCACCCACCGAACGCAAGCATCCACCAAAGGCTTGCGGTCGTCTGCTTAAAGCCACGCCAAATAAAGAAAAACAAATGGAAAACATTTAAACATCATTCAAAGCACGGTTAAATGTTGCAGTTTAAATTAGTGTGTGTGTGTGTGTGTGTGTGTGTAGGGTGGGGTGGGGGGGGGTTACTTACCTGGTTGTCTATGTGTATTTAATCTGTGTGTCACTGACTCTTTCTCTCCACAAGAGGGCGCTGTACTGCTCTGGTCATATCTGGCTATTATTAAATGTGTGTTTGTACCCATGAGGTATTTATATTAAACCACGCACGAAATATCCCCACTATCTGACAGATAGCACACATCCATCGGCTGGGAGTTTGAACTGAGGACATGTGCTTAGTGAAAGGTTAAGATGTTGCTTAATTGCTTACAGTGCGTTTTGACATGAGGGTGTAAAAACTACAGATAACGCGACTCCCAACCAGATGCGATGTGGTAGAATTTAAATTAAATGTCATAAGACAAAAACAGACACTGGCAAACATTTACTTTAATATAATGAAAAATCAAATGATGTTTTGGCAGAATAAATGTCTACTCGCAATAAAATATGCTAGATGGTGTAGCAAGGCATCTAAAAAGGCTAACAGGGGCCCATGCTAACCAGCCAAACCTTGACCCCTGACCCTCCACCTTGACCCCTTGACATCACAAACACATCTCTTTTTTCCCTCTTCCTTTGTATGTACTGATGAAAACATTTAGTCAATAATGCATTTTAATAACAGAAAATGAAGCTGAAGATCAAAACATTAAGAAACAGAGTATTGTTATCATCACAACATTACCAACATCCCAGCTAACATTCTCAAAACATTAGGTAACATTCTCTTAAAGTTCTTTAAAGGTTTCCTCAATATTCTCAGAGTTATCAAAACATTCCTGTAGCAATGCCAGTGGAACGTTTTGTAACGTTATATATGTATTATGTATCAAAATGTTATTCTTAAGTTGTTAGTGGAATGTTTAAAAAACCATACAAATGTTTGAATAACACTCTGATAACCAGGCAATAACGTTAATACAATGTCTAAAAACTGGACGTTTGGAACATTCCTAGAACTTTCAAATGAACATTTTTAACATTTAAGTGACTTACTGGAAATGTTAGGGGAGCATTGGTACAATCTAAAATTGTTAGCTGTGGCAGCTAAAAGCAAGTAGCAAAACTGCATCCATATGCATCCTCGCTAAAGCGGGCTTATGCCACCAGTCACAGAACACCAAAGGCTGAGAATAACGTCCCATGCAATACACACAAATCAGCCCACAGCCTATGCATATCTGTATGCATGGCCATTCAGTCGCATTTACATGCAGTGCCCTCTGGACAGAGATGAGCTTCTGTCTCTCTTGTGAGGGACGGGGAGAGATGACCCTGGCACTGACTGGGTCTACAGAGACAGGGGCTTCTGCTAATGACCACAGAGCAGGTCATCAGACGAACCGGCCAATCAGACGGCAGGCGTGAGCTGACGCCGAGCGACGCCGAGCGCTGCATCAGAGAACAAAATGTACCCGGCTTACATTTTTGGCTTGAAGTAACTCGACTCGTCTGATGTATTAATTAAACAACTGTGCAGGCTTCCGACTAATTACCATTTTGTCCCATTAGCGGGGGAGCCAGCCAGGAAAGGCGGAGTCACGTTCGCGCAGGGCCAATCCTGAAGCTCGGAACGCTTCAACAGGAAGTCGTCCTTCGAGGAGCTCGTTTTAACAGTAGTAACACGACATGATTAATTAACAAGGTCAAGTGGGTGTCGCTTTGTGGTGTTTTCTAATGAGTCCCTGGACACGGAAAGAGAACTAAGAAGGGGGAAATCATGAGTATACAACGGAGACTATGACAATGAAGAAGAGAGAGAGAGAGAGAGTTTCAGTTTTCCCATCAGTGTAATGCACTGTTCCATATCAGTCCCAGCGGGGGACAGCGCTCCAGCGTCATTAGCGTCCACCCACAACTGAATCTAATTAGCTGTCCTCTTGCACGACACACAAACACACACCATGCATGCTTGCATATGTGTGTGATCTGTAGATAGACTGGTACCCTGGAGTGACGTGACCCTTCAGTTTCAGACTGCAGTCACTAAGTCACTTTGAATGACAGTATGATGAGTATGGTTCGAATGGCCCCTCCCTGCTGAGTCCGCTCGGCCCCCCCGTGCACCCCCCCAAGCTCATTACTGTTTAGATATCCGTCTGCATGCTCCTGCAGCAATGGCAGTCACAATCACTGCGGGCCGCTGACTAGCACAGCTATATTTGGAACAGAATACTAGATTACTAGTTTAATATTCGAAAAATAGTGCACAAAACAGGAGAGCTTTATTTCACAATAATTTAAAGCTGCAATCCGTAACTTCTGCATCTCTGTCGCCATCTCTGTTTGAAATTTGAAATCGCAGGTTACCTTACATACTTTTCTATACATGTTGAAAAAGACACTTTCTGGGAAGCTGACTGCTCAAATTATTGCTAATCTTTGTGGTCTGTCATGTACTTCCTTTATAACAGTTCTTTTGCTTTTAGCCAATAAATAAAGTTACGAATTGCAACTTGTAGCTTGTATCTTCACTCTACTTCACTCTTGTAGCTTGTAGCTTATAGCTGTCAGTCTGACCAAATATTAAGAAGCATGTTAAAAGTATCTGCTTATATATAAAGTATGATAAAGAAATTGTTTACAATACTTTTATATTTAGCATATATTTTTATATGTATATAAAATTAAATATTGTAATTCATTTATAAGCAGTGAAGTAATATTACTCCACATGCACATTTTATGCATACATTACCATTAACACAGAGTAATGTATCTCATGAAATGCACATGACTAGTTAAGTCAAGTTACACATTACATGTGTCATTTGTACTGTCATATACTGCATATATTGGCAAGTGTTGGTATGTATTGTATACATACTGTACAATGTGCATGTTGTGTACAGTATACAAGCTTTATACTGCAGGATTAATATATAGTACGGCAGTATGCTATTCTTAACATAGTGTAAACATAGTATTTGAAAAAGCACCACCTTGTCCTCCCTCACACTGCTGCAGCCTTTTCACACATTGCTAAAGCTAGACAGGGGGTCTATTACACAGTGGAGGCTGTCCAATCTCATGCCTGCCTAAAATGCCACTCATGGTGAAATGACCATCTCCTGTGCGATATTTCCGCAGCTTTATTCATCTGTTCTGTTTGCGCCGTTTTGCCTTCTATAAAGTCTAATTGAAGTGTGAGATTTATGTAGGCAGTTGATGTTGGTGGGGTGGGTCGCGGGGGGGAGCAGACGTTACCACGACGGCATATAAATGACACAGAGCGCAAGCCCAGCGGAATGACAAATAGAATGAAACAGACGGCGCCCGAAAAAAACACACACAATACAATCAGTTCTTCAAACAGCTTAAATGATATTTAATACATTTAGGGGCAAATATAAACACGATGCATCAATGCAGACGGATAGAGACTGAGGATGAAAGAGTAAATATAGAATACATCCAAATTGCCATTACGGATGTGAGCAATGACAGCGCGTGTTGGATTGGAACAGAAGATTGAATTTCATGTTCTTGGAAATGGAGTTTGAGACGCAGGTTTCCTCTCTATGCATACTCTTATCTTCATTTCTTCCAATCAGGAGCTGTCTGGGAATGTTAACTTTGATATTACCAGCCTCTCTCTTTATCTATAAAACAACCGACTGATGAGCATGATCCTATTCACATTTTCTACGCTAAAAACAAAACAGCTGATTGAACAGATATTGTACGAGATGCTTGAGGAACATATAAGTAATGTGGCATCTCTCGACTGTGTCTGTATTTATTAGGAAAAATGCTGTGAAAGCAAAGACGGAATTACTGGAAAAATCAGGGATGGTGAAGCTGGGTTTAATGGCACTTTTTTGGATGACGCTCCAAAGGAAAAAAAATCAAGTATTTTTATGGAACATCAAACAGCATTTTTTACCTTGAAAATGTAAGTTAAAATCAAACATTTCCCAAACTTTGTTAAAAAAACCCTGCAGAGATCTTAAAAGATTTGTCACTGAAATAAAATCAGAATGATAAACGTGTGCATAATCCGCCCGGCATTGTGATTGCTCGCAGATTGTCTGTTTACACGAACAATTTCACCGGTCTAAACAGAAGCAGCGAAACTGCAAAACAGCACCCTGTGAGATGAGGGCATGTGAAACGCCTAAATCAGCGAGCAGTCAGTGTGAGACATTATCTCAAATAGAGAAACAGCGAGAGTGTGTTTGTTGGGAAACAAAGTACGAGCTGCAACGCTCACCTACCACAGGTGGGCAAGTGGGAATAATTGTGTAATTACATTAAATGTGTTCACGAGAACGGCAGAATGAATCGGCTCTCAGACGCCACACACACCCACATCTGCAGTCGAGCTCATCACCTGCAAAACCTGATCACTCTCTCCATACATAACGACCAATAAAACCTCTGCTGGCTCCTAGTGAAACACGACCAACGGGGATGAGAGAAAGAGAGAGAGAGAGAGAGAGAGAACAGAAGACTCGCATGACAGCACCCACTGAAACAGGCTTCACAAGCCAGCGGCTCATTTAATGTGTGACCCATCTCATCCCTTCGCCCACGGTGTGTGTGTGTGTGTGTGTGTGTATGTGTGTGTAAGATACTGGTGTGGGATGCCCTGCGAACGGAGGGCTTCAGGAGGCAGCCTGCTTGACTGTGACTAAGGGTGTTAATTAAAAGCCATGGTGAAGCCAAGCAGAAGAGTCGGGCGAGCGGCACAGTGGGCGAGCAGAGACCCCGGGAACCAAAAAAGAGAGGAATGAGAAGCACAAAAAGGAATAAAAGAACGAGAGAGAGAGAGAGAGAGAGAGGGAAGAAGAGATGGGGACAGCATGGGGTGAGAGCCGAGGATAATTACTTCTAATAAAAGCTAATGGAATTTATCCCTCTTGTCAGGTGTAAGATGATGTGATTATGGCCGAGCGGGATGAGGGAAAATTGAGAAGTGATCTGTTAATCCCCCCATCCTCCTGCTCCACGGACGACTGGAGGTCCGAGGGGGGCTATCGGAGGAGTGGAAACTTAAGAACGAGGGAAACAGAATGAACTGGAGAAACCATGAGAGCAGGTGACATCTTTAAAGTGCCTATGGGGTCAATGAGTGTATGTACAGTATTAGACACACACGGCCGTGCGTTGAATCTGTGCGTGACATTATGAAAGAGGAGATTTAAAGGCATTTAGGGAGCTCCATGTTAAATTTAGGATTAAGAAGCTACAGTATGTCTCTGCCAAAAGACATGATTCTTCCAATTAACAAAAAACCCCAGAATGTATATATACCTATATACATATGGGTATATATACAGTATATATACATTTTTATTATAATATATATATTATTTACCTGTATAATACCTATATATATATATATATATATATATATATATATTACAGAGA
>JAZGTJ010000198.1:2414-186637 GCA_036877575.1 Botia almorhae | reverse complement strand
CAAAATTATTAATGTTAAGCTTCTACCTGATCCAAGATTTATGTTATTGGGGGATGAATCAGTTCTTCAGCTTGATCAAAGGAAGAATTTACGTTTAGTTAAAATGGCTTTGATAGCAGCAAAGAAATGCATAGCTATACAATGGAAATCAGTAGAACCACCAAGTCATATTACATGGCTTAGAGAACTTTTATCTTATGTTCCTGTTGAAAAAATAATGTTTAATCTTAAAAAAAAGTCATCAATGTTTGAAAAGATTTGGGCCACATTTATTGAATACATGAATAATTTGGATGTTACATTGACTGAAAATGCTGATGGAATAATGTGACTCTTCATGGCTTTAATCTTTTATTTGTTATCATTGTTTATTTGTTTCCTCTTATTTTACACATCAGCTTAGTGTCTTACAATTATGTCGATTTAAGTGTTTTGTCTAGTGAGGGTGGGACTGGGGTGAAGGGTGGTTAGAAAAGAATGTTTACATGTATATTGAAATGATTCTGTAAATTGTTAATGCAAAATAATAAATATATTGATTAAAAAAAAAGGCAGAAAAGTTGCATGTCAATGTTATTTTAGTCACATATTACAAGCATCTTTGTAATTTTGTTATACTTTTGACCACTAGGTGTTGCATATCCCAAACTTTGCAGGTAACCTTAGACTATGGTCATGATTTACCATACCACGTTTGATAACGATGTACAGTTGCGTTTGTTCAATACTGCATTTTACAACATTTCAAATGGTTGTCGCCCAAAATAGCCAACCATAGAACATGGTTTGACTCAGCATGCCTTAAAGAATGTAAAGAAACTTTTGAGAAATTTGCTAGGGGAACATTTCGGACAGTCCTTTGTCTGTGTGAGCCAGCGTAGACATAGCAGATGAAGAAGATTAAGAAAATGGATACAATGGGGTCTGGAATGCAAAATTTAACAATCTAAAAAAATATTGTTTCATGTCCAACAAACTCTTTTGATTATAGTGTTACATTGTCAGACAGACTAAATGGTACACTCATGAAGCAGTTAAAAGACAAGATTGCTGTTTTAACTGGCACACACTTGCACACAAATGTCAGCTATACAATGGCTTTGATGTACAATCTCTTCAGTTCATGCCCTTTCAATGGTCTTTTTTTCCAGTATCGCCTTATTAAGAGATTTTGAGTGTGTAACAGACTGATAGAGAAACATACTGGAGGAAAATATGAGCTGTACACTAAAAAAGAAAACATGAATCAAACACTATGACACAAAACTCCAATGTTTTCTGCATTAACCTTTATTTTTAAATCTTTCAAAGCCTGACTATTTCTGTGCATTGAAGCAAGCAGTTTCTGTTCTGCTTTGGGTTACATACATACATATTTATATACACATAGCCCTGTTACTCTTTCAGAGGAAGTTTATATGAAGTTACACATGTACCATTACCAAGTTCTGGGTTCTTTATTTTTCATCTGTCTAGACATAGACATCCTTACATAGATCTGGGTGCAGGTCAAACCAAAATGTTTGGGGAGGTCTATAAAGGTGCTATAAATGGTTCCTTGCAACAATGCCAAAACCCATTGTTGGTTAGGTTGGTTATTGTTAAAGGTTCTTTATGAAACAATACAGCCCCAAAAAGAATATACTCTTTAAGAGTATATGCTAATCTGTTTTTATTATATTACATTTAACTGCATTTTCAATTTAGTTACAAGTTAGTCTGCGCTGCTCAGAATGCCCGCAAACAGAACCCTTCAAAACCAGAGGTTGCCTGAGTAAGTAACCATAGCAACAGAGGGCACACACACTGCCATCTTCATTCATTTCATTACAGATTTATGTTTTACCAAAACGTGTTTTAAAATTAATTTAATACAGTTTACCTTTGACTTACTGTGCCATGGACGCCAGACAATTTGGGTTGTGGGCAACAAACCTATGATTGCACCTTGTTACTTAGAAAATGTCATTTAAAACATGCTCATATGATATCATCTTATGATTCACACAATTGCAGAGACCCAAAACCACAGAGGCACATGTGTACATTTGAAGAGATCCCTTGGAAGTATTTAAATCCAACACAATTTCACAACAGGACGGAGCAGAGATTCATTTCTGGAAAATGCTACAAAATGACACGAAGATGCTATGATTCTGACATCATTATTGCATTTTTCCAGAATCTTCCAGCACCTGATAAGTCCCAAGTGAGAACTTCAAAAGCAGTAATTATCTTGTCAGGGTACAGGACTTGCATAGCCAGCTTTTGAGCATACAGCATATACTATCCTCCCTCTCTGGATTACAATATCAGAGCATTCAAACTGTTTTTGCAAATAAGCATTCTTTCTAAGCAATTTTTTATCAGATATTATTTTGGTGAAGATACTGTATGGAATTTACTTATTGTTTGTAGCCACTAAAGTATCCCAAAAGCCCTTCAAGGTAAGTTAACAGTCAGTTTCAATTAATCATCTTCCTGACTGCTTACTATTGGCCCTGTCATAGAGGACCAGATTTTGTGGTTACATTGCAAATTTAAGTGGTAACAAAATTCCTGTAAAGACATTTACTTTATAGTCATATAGCAACAAACAAGAAGTAAATTGCTGATTAAAAAAATACCCATTGCAGAAACCAGCCGTGCGCTCCATACACATGCAAACATTAGTCTTACGTACATTAGTCACACACAGCTCAGCTCAGTGCTGGAAAACAATGAAAAAACATGAAACAATGATTAAAAATTGTGAATGAATAACGGCTCAGTTGTTTACAGTGCTTCTTACTGAAGAGCTCAGGAGAAAACTTGGCAGAAAACCACAGAAATGTCACAAAACAAAATTTTGCTCTGATTACCAATATTCAGTTCACAAATTTCAAAAAACCTGTCAACAAAATTAAATGCAAACATTTTAATTGAAAACGAATCAATCAAAGCTGACCTGAGATCTGCTCCTTTATTCATTATCTAAACTACTGTTTTATCCATTTTACACCCTAAATTCATTAGGACACTCATCTAGAATCTCTTCATACAGTAAAAACCAATCGTCTTTTTAAAGGGAAGTACATTTTTTAAAAATAAATATTTATTATAGCCAAATGAATCTGCACAATTGCACAGTGGTCGGAGGGAAAAACCTAAGGCAGACACGTAATGTTGTTATCAGTCAGTATGCAAATAATAAAACACAATAAAGAAAAAAAAAAACTGAGAATGGTTCATAACATATTGTTCATAAGTTCTATGGTTCATCTTAGAAAATGACATGTACTATAAATAGATATATATATATCTATTAAATCTTTCACTCTTTGCATTGTTTTTCTACAGCGAAAATTTACAAGTTGGATGTACAGCACCATGTTTTCACATCCATGAGGTTTTCATTTTCACTGTGTGATGTATCTTTCCTGAAAACTTTATTTTACATTTGGCACTCTAAATGTCTTGGTCAGACACATTCAAATGATTTGTTTATGTTGTGGCCCATAAAGACTAATTATTTGACTAGATATGAATGACCATCAAAGCCAACAAGATGTCGGTATGCAAATGTATTTTAAAACTATAAGAATCTGGGGCCATTTGATTGGAATTAGCTGATTAGGGGCTGATTATTGCAAATCTTGTGAGTTTCTCTTAGGAAGACTCTTAGGAAGATCATTTCTACAATGGATCAAACCTATCTTGATTTCTCAAAATGCCCATGCAAACTAGAGGTGGGGGATTGAAATTTGAAAGTCACTGCCATTCAGAGCAAGTCTGTGAGAAGGCGAACTGTTCTGTAGCTTTAGGTGAACACACACTTAATTGTTTTTGTTCAATCAAACTCAGAACAAGCCTTACATTTAATTCCCTAATGCAGATGAAGAAAAAAAAGTGAGTATAGCATTGCAATATATAATTGAATAATCAGTGTGATGGTAGTGCATGGCACTCACAATGCCAAGGTCATGGGTTCGATTCCCAGTGAATGCATGAACTGAAAAAACCAAAGGCATGTAAACATATGTAAATGTAACACATATAATCTAACTTGCAATATTATAACATTACAACCCAACACGATGTATCATTGTGTTGCTATATTGTTCCTGTTAATTCCGGTGCATAATACAAATGCTCAATGCACTTTAGCTTAAAGATGAAGTGGGGGAAGTGAAAAGGAAATAACAAAATGGTTGACGTGGTTAACACTATATCATACACATTGAGCCATAGCATCCTCAGACCTCACTCGTCTGATTTCACCAATCAGTCATGTTTTCCACTCACATGAGAGGAAGTCACACAGAAATTATGATTCTAAGAGACTCCAAGCTCTCAAGCAGCACCATACTGCCAACATGTCACATGTCTTATATTTCATGTGAATTTCATGTGAGTTGTAGGAGTACAATTACTTCCACCCTTCATTTGCATTCAAAGTCCAATATTTACAACAGGCCAGGCAGGATGCACCAACCAGAACTTAGCAAAAGTCTATAGGAAATGGAAACTTTGTGAAAACTTTTTTCGATTAATCAGACCTTCAAAATTAAAAGCGATTGTGTTCACTGCTGACAATACGGTGACTCAAACATTTGTAGTCGGAAAACATGAATGATACCCCTTAGCGGATAGAAAATCAGACAAAAACAGACAAATTTGGTGAGGACACAGTCAACGGCCTTTAAAATGACACAGTGTATGTGTGTAGGTGTGAAAACAGCAGAGCTGCTCTGCACAACCACAGGGGAAAATGTCACACAAAGAACATTCTCTTTTGAGCATTAAGCACACACAGTGTAATTCTATTTACCACCACTAGAGGCAGCGACTGCATCTCACTGCAGAAACATGAGAAAGGGTTGATGTGACTTTACTTTTGATGATAAGTGCCATGAAGAGATGAGGGGCACTTCACATCTCGCTAACAGCTTCTGCAGATCAGTTATCATCATCATCTTCCTCCTTCCTCAGGTTTATCCCTTTCCGGTTCTCCATTCACATCCACACCTCCTCCAGGTACAGAAGAAGATTTACTACATGGAGTAGGAAGTGTTAAAAATGTGTTAAAGGGCCATGGTAAGATATGATACAGAACATACTAGCTGTGGGAGTGTGTGTTATGCATACTTGTTTCCGCTCTGGGTGATGAGTCTTCTGCAGGTCTCCATCTGGACGTCCAGCCCCCTTTTCATACTGCACATCTCCATGTATTCATGCAGGTGACGATTCATGTCTGACTTGGCTGTGGCCAACTCCAGCTACAGAGAAACACAGCATCACACTGTGCTGATGGGACATTCTCTATGTTCTATATAAATATGGAACTTATATTCTATATTTAAACTTTTTAATTAAAAATGCATACATACATACAGATTTATTGTTTAGTATTGTGATTAATGTATCAGTAGTTAGTCATGGGTAAATGAATGGGACAGAAATCATAACTCATAAAGATCCATGTATCTGTACGTTGTCCTCACCTCTATTTGATCAATAGTCTCCTGATATTCTTTCTCTCTAGACTTAAACAGACACTCAGTGTCCTTTATCACCTTCTCCAAACACTCTTCCTGAGAAAGAGAAAGTACATTATCTCAGTGCTGAACCATAAGCACTCAACTTGAAAGAAGATTTAACCAGAGGGAAAATAAAATACTGGATTAATGACCCTGCTGATGGAAAACTATAAACACTTTGAATCCTTTGAGCTTTCCATGAAACACTACACACTTACAGCCAACATTACATTAGCTAATGTCAGTGATGTTTAGTATCGAACTGCCCCCAAGCAAATGACACTCAGTAGCCTGACCTAAATACGAGAAGTGTGTGCTTGTGTGTGTGCAGTTGCATATCAAAAAAAAGGAAATGAGTTTGAAGGAAAGGGGAAGAGTGGCTGAGGCAGAGAAAATAACATGGCAAAACAAAATGACAAGCTTGATAGCTTGATATGATTTATGCTATCAGCATGACAAAAAACGCAAGTGAGAAACTAACAAACACCAAGAAAACTGTCCCCAGTGTAGACAATGTCATACTGCTATCATTTGTGTTGCTTTTTTCTGGTGCAAGGTACCTGACTAACATTACAAGAGGATCTCATAATAAGATGTGTAGGATATGTACAAGTAAAAATGTACAAGAAGTAGTAAAATCTCCATGCTTTCAAAAACCAAACAAAAAAAAAAACCCAACACTTACTAAATGAGGATATTGTTAGGCAGTAACATCTATACCGCACTGTATATAAACCACAAATAACAACCACATATAAACCACAGTGTATCAAGTGAAATTAATGGAACCACCACTTGTTTCAATAAACCACAAACCTGAGCTCTTACTTCACCCTGACTGGTGTCTGCTGTTAAAGTGCATCCTGGGAAATCTTCCCACAAAAGAAGCGTCTCCTCGGTCTCTTCCCAAGCCAGAGAGTCACAATCATCCTCAAATTCACACTCACGCCTGACAAACACACACACACACCAAAAAAATGATTATATTAGTTCCAAACAGACTGTGAAAGTAAAGAGCAGTATAACACATTGCCCTGCATATTAAAGTGCTCACAGTTGGGTTAACATTCTCTGCATCTCCTCATTGATCTGGAAGGTTGAAGGAGTGCAAACATCATCCTCTCTCACACCACCTCCATCACTCTCAGAAGTGCTGACTGGCTCATCTGTCTCGCTACCATTGGCAGGCTGGGAGGCTTGTTTACGGGCACGAGAGGTGATGGCATTTTGAGGGCTAGGAACCTGAAAGAGAGGGAAAGTGAGAGAGACAGTGAGAAAAAGGGCAGGGGGTTATAAATGATTGAATGACTTCAGAAAAATATTGCTGTTTGGACCACTGCTGCCACTTGCCCTTAGTAACTATTCACTAAATGATATTTAGTAAGCAAAGTCAGAATTGTTGGGTGAACTGTATATTTTTACCCTAAATTTTTTCTTGGACCAAACATATTAGTAGATTAAAAAGACAAACAAATATATACTGCATCACTCTCCGGTCTACCTATAATGTAATACAGACCAGCAGGTCTCTGTGGCTTAGAAATGACAGCATCAGCAGAAAAGCACTGCAGCTGTATGAGAGAGTGAGACAGAAAGGATGCTGGGAAACACATGGATTACAGGACAAATTTTACTCACACAGTGTAGTAAGCTCAACATAGAAGTAACATCACTTCACATTATGGCAAAACGTTAAAGCTTGACTTGTTCTGATGGTGTGAGCGATCACGTGTGGCTACCTTAAAGATCTTGATGGGATCCTCACAGTTTCTTTGCTGGGCGACATCACAGAGGCGAGCTGTGATGTCGATGCGTCTGCAGATATCCATGTCCACCTTCATGGCCTTCTCCTGGATCTTACTATCCAACTCTGACAAGTTCTGTATGTGAGCACATACATGTGGGTATATTGTGTCATTAAAAGCAAAAGTAATTATATTACTAATAACTAATTCCTGTTAATAACTGAAGCTAATTTCCTGTGAAGTGTTCTGTTTTAGTGTTGAGTACAATAGCACTAATGAAAGTTTTAGTGCTAATGTGAAACTGAAACCACAGTGGTATTTCTATTTTGACACACAAGACGAACTGTGATGTGTCATTCTTGAATATATGCCTAATGTGTTTGTAATAAAACTCATTTACAAAAACAGTCTATTTAGACTCTTGTTTTTAACTATATTTGTCTCTTGGAACTGTGTGCTAACTCATTTCTGGGAAGAGTATTTGATATAATTGAGGGTTCACTGTCTCATTTTCAGATAATGGATTCTATGAAACAGATTCAGATAAACGAAGACTGTGAAGTTTATGAGTGTAAAATATAGGGGGGAATTTTAAGTGCACTTTATGGGCACTCTAGTAAACACTCATTTTACAAGGTATTTTACATGAAAATATGACAACTACAGTTTGCTCTACAATTAAGTACAAAGTCTAACTGAAATTAATATCCAGAAACAAACTATATGTGATTTGTTGATTTAAACTCAACATGATAGAGACAATGGAGATTTCAGGATGCAGTTGTTTGTGGTCAAGCAGCCTGCTGCAGAGCTATGTATGACATTTGATCATTTTAGTAAGAATTAGCATATTGCAGACAAGTTATTAAAACTACTTTAAAATGTTTTTATAACCGTCCCTTTTTAACTGCCTGGAAAAGACAATAGTTTGTTCAAAATTTCTTCATTTGTGTTTTATGTAATAAGTAAGTAATAAAGTCATATGGGTTTGAAACAACACAATGGCGAATAAATGACCACATTTACATTTTTGGGTGCACTATCCTTTTAAGGCACTGTATTGCATGTATTAATTATGCTGTCTAGTGTGTCTGGAGCGTGTGTACAGTAAGGCTAAAGTTATAGAGTGGTTGAGAGTTTTTGCATCTCAAACTCACATTGCTCATGAGTCCTTTAAAGAGCACAAGTTCAGCTTTCAGCTGTTGTACCTTGAGGGTCAACTCATCCTGACAAACCTCACTCTCCTGTAGGTCCTACACACACACACACACACACATATACAAACGCAAATCCAAACATCAGTCTTATAAACAAATTAAACAATGAATTGTTGCTTTGCAGGGAAATATATGACCATTTTCTTATCCAAACCGTCAAGTTGTTACACATACACTACCGGTCAAAGTTTAGGATCATTTGCCTGAAATGTTTCTAAAGGTGTTTTCTTAATTGTTTGAAATTGGTTTCTTGTAGACAGTAACTACACCAACTTAATTGCTGTCATTAGAAAACTACAAGTTTATTTAAAAATGTTTTAAAAATGGATGACTTGGGCTAAATAATGACAAAAAGCAGCCAATAAGAGCCCAGCATAAATGGCTTTTTTTTACACAATTTACACAAAAGACACATTAAACAAGACACAATATGACAGCACTAAAGCCAAGTGTGGTGCTCATAACTGCCATCAGTAAAGAACACATCACTGAAAGAAGAGAGGCTGTAAAATGTGCTCCTCACCTCCTGTAGATCATTGACTCTCTGCTCCATGTCCATTCTCATGGTGTATTCCTCCTCCCATCTGAGAGCACAAAACCAGAGCACTCAATCAGAAACAGTGCATGTGCCAACAACAACAACACAAAGTTTAAAGGGTTTAAAGGTTACCTAAATCATGCTCTAAATATACTATAAAAAACTATGCTAAATACATCTATTGCTATGGAAATGTGCTTGAATTTATTTGAAAGCTCTCATAAAGCAAAAAATGGGTGGGAAATAAATAAAGCAAAATATGGGTAGGAAACTCCTCCCATTATTGATCCACTTCCACAATAATAAACATGCTATGCAATAATTGGTGTTGATTGGCTATGAGAGTGTTATGGTGTTGTGGTGATCGATCTGATCCACTTTGCGTTTTCTTTTCTTCTTTATACAGCCAAGACTATTTATAAACACGTTTTTTAAAACACACACAGAACACACATTTAGCAAATACGCACAAAATTGTTTGTTTGGGTGTTGATGTCAATTGCAAACAGTGTTTCTCAAAAATCACTTACTGAATATGAGTGCAATGACTGCATCCTTTCAGTGCTTTTAAATGGTCCAGTCAGGGCTAGTTTACTGTGTGTCTGTTTAACAGTAATACGTTCCAGTGCAGTAGTATAGTGCAGTGAGGTGAAAGAGAGCAAGCCCTGCTCTTATGTAAGAGCTGTTTGACATGCACAGCATTGCTGCAGCATTTATTAAACATCTTCACTGGACAGCAAGGTTTGTTTAAGGCCATGCATTACTGCCAACTGAAGGTGCAAACATACAATTACTGAGGGAAGTGACAGATAATGAAAGTGTGGGGTGAAAGGGTGAGAAAGGGGAGAATGATAGAGTAAGAAAGAAAGGAGAAGAGAGAGAGAGAGCGAGAGAGAGAGAGGTTGTTTCTCTGCAGAGTCCTTGTGTATGTACTGCAATGCAGATACAACATAGATCACTGCTGCTTGAGAGAGAGAGAGAGAGAGAGAGAGAGAGAGAGAGAGAAAGAGAAAGTGAGAGTCTATGGCATGTGCGATAGATGACAGATGGACAAACAGACAGATAGAAAAATAGAAAATCAGACAGACTGACAGATGGATAGACACACAGAGACAGGTTGAAGACTGAGTAGAATTGACTATTCAACAGTGTCTTCACCTGTCTGATGAGTCAACACGGGTTGGGTTTACATGCTGACTGTCCGTTCAGCCCTGAATGAAGCTGCTAAACGTGACTGACTGCAGCTGGAATGTGGCGCTCTGGGTGCTGCAGGTCTGGACACTGAGAATTGGGGTTTTTTCCCTCATGGATTAAATACCTTCCCTCCAGTTGATTCTTATCTAATCTTCTTCACTTTTGCTTCTCATGTTTAGCTTTAGCTTGGTGATAACTAATACATCCATCTAGCAGTATATGATACATGATATGATATATAATGCAGAAGTCCGTGAGAAAGTGATCCAGCATTGATCTCAACCCATCCTGAACCACATAGTTTTACTAATTTGGGAGTTAATAATAGAGTCTGGGCTCAGATAATGTGTTTCTGTAATACATAATCCAATCAATTCCAATCATTTGCTGTTTAAAGCATTAAATAAAAACAGTTAGTCTGCAGTTTGTCTGTTTCTTTCTCTGCACATTGCCATTAGATAAAGTGATTTTCAAGCATGCATGTACTTCATTTCATTAACACACATTTTTTACTCTTTCATTAACACACATTTCATACACAAAAGTTGCAAGTCAAAACATGTTCTCTAATTTCACAGATTTAAGCCACAGGATCACTAGCAGTTCATTGTTGTTTTGGACACCTGCATGTTTAAGGGATTAAACATCAGCCACTTCATCCTGGTTGCAACAGTTTTGTTAATGCCTCAATTAAAGCAGAACAATGGGGTTGAGTGCTGGGCATTCGATTTAGTTGTCATTTTAAACTACTCTGCATTACCAGTGTTTGTTTGTGACTAATGCACAGTTCATCATAAGGGTAAGATTTCCCCTTAGCACCAGGATGGCGGACAATACAGTGGAAAGAGATCAAGTAACAGTAATGGTTGTGGAACTTAGACTTTTTTGTTTGGCACTTAAGCATCACAAAGATCGAAATAATAATCATAATAATTTACATTAGATTACTGGTATTATCATCATATAAGGTCATTACCTTATATGGAAATGACCTATAATCATATATTTAGCATATATTTAGCATAAACCCCCAAACATTTGGTATCGGCAAAAAATTCTTAATGATACACCATGCATGCATCTGACTAAAGAGTACAGCCTCATATGATTACTACAGAAGATAAAAATGGGTTGCAGAATCTCAAGAGGCCCAAAGTCATCAAACAGGCTATCTGGTATTCTTCAAAGCTATGACAATTCAGCCATCTGAGTATGTCTGAATGGTCAAAGCCTTATCCTGCACCCCTCTCATAGACAACATTTCAGTCAGTCAAAACATGATTCACATCTACCTGCGCTTGTACTCATCCCTTTCCCTTTTGATTTTAGCCAGGACGTTGTAAAGTGCTCTGATCTCTGGGGTAATAGTGTCTATTTGGACCCCCACTCCATCTGGGTGAACCCATGACACTCCAGGACTGGTGACCCGAGTCTCTGACCCGCTTCCCAGTTTACGGGTGTGGTTGTAGGACCAGATAGTGCCCGGCAGGAACCGAGGGGGAGGGTTGGGAGATGTTCCAGTGCCAACACTGCTTACATGTGGGCTGTTGTTAGAGTTGTTGGTGTTGGCCGAGGCGGCTTCTGTTGTTGGTGTGCAAACACTAACTGTGATAGTTGGGTTTCTGTTTGAGTTTGGAACAGTTGTGGCAGAACCAACTATCTCAGCATCAGCTTTACTATGCTCAAGATTGAGAACAGTTGTTAGAGAAGGCATAAACAAAGTAGTGGGTCGTTTGGCAGAATTATTGGTGTTTTGGAAGGAGACAGACCCAGGCCGGACAGGTATGGGCCCAATAAACCCAGTCTGGACGCCAATGTCTTTGGTCCTTCCATCTTCCACGTATACACCCGCTTTATTGCTGTCTAAGGCCTGCTGTAGCTGCAGTTCCAATATCTTATTGCGCCTCTCTAATTCATGCACTTTAGCGAGAAAGCATCGGAACCTCAGGTTGAGGGTCTTCAGCACGCTTATGTTGGAGCCCAGGTCATTTCTCAAAGCCATGGCTGTTGGAGGAGGAGGTTGAGACCAGTGGAGGGATGGACTGAAATGCAGGTAAGGCAATCCAGTGTAAGAGGATGCTGTAATGTCAAGTGAGGTTTGGGAGACGCCAACTGGGCCGAGTCCAAATCCGGATTGTTCTCCGAGAAAAAAGGAGGATGAGTCAGGAGCTCCGAAGACAGCGGTCTCGGGGAGTAAACCGGAGGGCGAATCGGGGTGTCCGGGTCCTTCTGGTGTCTGAAGCTGTTGCTGATGATGCTGATGGAGAGATGAATTCATACTACGGTACCGAAAACTAAAGCGCTGCAGATCGGGCATGAACACCGGCTCAATCTCAAAAACAGATTGAAAAAGTTAATGATGGTTATCAATCCAATTGCACAGCAATATCCACGTTTAACTCGTTAAACACTTATCTAACGAGGTAAGAGTATCACTGTTTACTGAATGCTGAGTAAAGGATGAATAGACGATGAGAAGATGCAAGATTCTCACTGCAGCAACTAATAAAAGCAAAACGTTAAGAGTAACTATACAATTATAGAGTGCGTGCAGACCCTATTTTAGCAAGTAATTTAGAATGTAATAACTAATGACAACAAAATTAAGTCAAAATAGGTCCAAACGCGTCTTGCAGTTACTCCGTCTGGAAACTCAAATACACTTGACCGAGTCTCTCTCTGCAGGGCTTCAGATCAGTGCGGAGATCTACCGTAATGCCAGCAGTACTCTAGTATTCTTCTGATAAACCTTAATATTCCCGAAGGCGAATATAATATCCCAGAAGCGGAATATAATATCTAGTAGATCTAGTAGACGAAAACTCCACTGTATATATAAATTCTTAAAGAAAATCCTTCCTTTGTTTTATTCTCGCTGTGTGTTTGTCTTAGAGAGGTACTTACGGCAAACACAGTTGTTACGTCATGCATCATAACAAAGCGAAGTTGACGTCACGTTTGCAACAATAACCCCTTAATAGGTCTTACGGGACTTCTGATTTAGAAGGTCAAAAATGTCAAAGCCTTTTCGACAGTATTGTAAACTCAGATTTATTTAGAAATTGCTTTATGGACACGCAAAAGAAAAATAAATAAATAAATAAATAAATACATACATACATACATGGGGACAACATTAAACATACAAAGGATAAATATGAAAATCCTAACCACCAGTGCCTATGATAGCATATATCTAATAAATATTAAACAGCATAAGTCTATTAAATTGTGTGTAAAACTGCATAATAAACAACACTTATGGAAAATAATACTTTACATTGCACTGCATTTTAGCTACAAACATAACACTAACTCAACTAACTGCAATAAAACTACATCGCGTTTGACATCACCTGTTGTCACTTCTCACATGTCAGTAAGCTACAATATTTTTGCTTCTCTCTCTCCCCCTCGTTCTCTCTTTCTTTCTCTAAGTTGGCATGCGTGTCTAAGCCTGCAGTATCCAGGGATGTCCATCTGTCTGCATCGCCCTGAGAGGAGCCTCTCTTCTCTTTACTTCTCCGTGAAGACTCTTTCTTAGCACGCTCACTAGATGCGTGACTGGTAAGTGTCCTTCTCCTACCCCAGCTGTAAATATAGGAGAGACTGACGCTCCCATGATGCCCTGCATGTGTGCAAGAGACACACAGAGAGAGAGACAGATTAGGAGGTAATAGAAATAACACAAAAATTTAAAAAAAATTAGGTGTGTATAAATATACTATAAGGCAAGAAAAAAGTTCATAAAGATAATGTTCAATGTTATCTCAAGGTGACAACAAGCGACAGACAGACAGACAGATAGATAGATAGACAAACAGACAGACAGATAGATAGATAGATAGATAGATAGATAGATAGATAGACAGTAGACGTATTATTGAATCAGAGGTTATGTGGGTATTAAATTTTTTCAGTTCACTGAGTTTATTCAGTTCCCCACCATCAGAGTCACTTGTGCTCCTTGCTCTCCTCCTCTCTCCATCTTTTCTTCTCCAGCAGAGAATATCATAGACGTCCTCCCTGAAATCTCGATTCATAATCTGGTAAATGAAGGGGTTTATCATGCAGTGTGACTTGGCAAAAATGACAGGTATCAGAGTGACCTCTGGACTCAAACTGGACACTGGATGTGATCTATGTGGTCCACCATGCACGATCCCGGTTTCTGACATTGTTCCCCTGTCTTCCTCAGGCTGCTCCTCTCTGGCAGTCAGAGCAGAATAAAGAGAAACAATCGCGTAGGGAGTCCAAGCGACCAGAAATGAGGAACACACCACTGCTGCTATCTGCAACAACAAAGTTTCACAACTTGTGTGAATCAGGAAGGAAACGAGAAATGAAATGGGAGCCATTAAAGCAAGATCTGAATGTTTAAAAATTGTTTATATAAATGTATATATGTATATACATATTTTATGTATATATGTTTTAAAATATGTATATATGTAAATATTTTAATGATTTTTACAGTAATTATTTAAAGTAAATGGATTCTCTCCTAGGGTATTATGGGTAATCAGTTAAAACTGTTACCTTTGTCAGCCTAATATCTTTGTTGCTGTGAGTGACATTGGATGAAGGAATCGAGGCCAATATACGACCAGACAGATAAACCTGAAATCATCCAAAACTGTAATTACTCTTTTATTTCAATAATCAACACTAATAAACCAGAAACCTCATCATTTTTGGTATTGGCATGGATGCTAATAATATATCTCAAACATGGTAGCCTCACTGATGTAGCTGTACAGTAAGTGTTTTATTAACTGTCATTAATACTGTCATTAATAACAATAATGTCTTACCTTTATGATGATAGCAATGTATGAGGTGATGATTGTGAGGGTGGGTATTGCATAGCAGAGTATCAGGATCAGAAAAATATAGACTCTGTCATTCAGAGAAGTTTTCATCCTCCACCTGTGGTCATAAGCAATATGTGAATATATCAACACAGTGTGCAGTGGGCATGTTCTTGTGGTTTGTAGCTAAAGTACTGCAGGTAAAACAGCAAATCTTTTGTATGTTAGCAGCTCCCATAATGTTACTATTGCCCAAGACTTTATACCAGTTTATTGTGCAGCTGGTCCCAAATGGTTCAGGGCCGTAACTACCAAAGCCAAACACAGGAAGTGAGGCCCAAAATAATATAAAGAGCCACACCAGAGAAACAGTCAGAGAGGCGTGTCTTTTTTCAATCCACTGACCTGAGAAAGAGTAAAAGAAACATCAACAAATATATCACACAAGTGTCACTCTATAGTTTTAATGAACTTCTTCACTGAGCTATGACACTAATTGATTTATTAGGTATATTTTACCTTAATTAACTGAAAAAAGGAAGCACACAGAAAACCTGGGAAAGAGAATCTAATGGGATTAACTATTAATTCTTTATCACCAATACTGCAAAGCTTGTGATCAACCTTTTTAATTTTTAAGTCACTGGGAACAGAAAAAGTGATGCATTTAACAAATTACCATACTTAAAGCTACAGATCTTGAAGCAGCGGTCGAGGGAGATAAGGCTGGTGGTGATGAGGGATCCAATGCCAAAAACAAACCCCTGAAATCCATACCACAGGCATCCTGTTTCTCCAAAAATCCATGCATGAGACAGACTACATGAGAAACAAAGAGAAAAACAATAGTAACAAAATCCTAAGTACAGCAAATCCAAAAATATCTAGAGAAACTCTGTATATCTAAGGTGATCAAATATTTTATTTCAGATGACTCAGTTCATTTTTGTTGTTAAGTCATTACGTAACGTTATGTAAAAGCATCATCAATTGCTTTTATATGGACACTGTCAAGCTCCTTTCTTAACCAGGGAAATACTTTAACTGATAATCTTTAAAAGATATGAAGGGATCATCACAAGAGCAATACATTTGTGATGTCATACACTAATACCCTGACAGTCATTAACAAACAGTGCTTCTCTGGACTTATATAAAGATATAAAAAGATATAATCTATTGGCATGTCAAGAAAAGAGTACATTTAAATGTTTAAAACACACATCCTGTACAATTACACCTAAACCTGTTTCACCTAAACCTAACACTGCAGAGAGCACCGTGGCGGTACCTTGAGATGATAATACATGGCGCCCCCAGCAGGCTGTAGCCGAAGTCACACACAGCTAGATTGACCGTCATCAGCTCGTGTGCTCTGAGCTTTTTTCTCCTCTGACCGTAAACCAGCAACACCAGGCCATTCCCAAACACCGACACCACGCCTGAGGAACACAGAGGAAGATACATAGATAATAGTAATAGTATGAATATATGAGGGAATCAGAATACAACAACACAAACAAGAAAGACAAATTTATTGATTATCGAGCTTGTTGACAATATCGGATAATTATTATTTTTTACATACAAGCACTAATCAATAGGTTACTGGAGGGTTCATTTTTGTATTGTTTTATAAAAATAACATAACACCAGTTTTTCCATGCCTTCATCATTATTGTATTGCCTTGCTGAACAGACCAATCCTAAAAAATCTATCATAAAATATAACTACATTACTGGTAACCAGAACAAAGAAAACACTTAAAATTTTCACCACAGAATGGTTAAAAAACACTATGATGTAAATGCTTACAAATTTCAGAAATAAATTACAGCAATGAAAATTCTTATGTGATCCATTTATGTCCACATTCAGATATTGTTACAAAATAAATTATGAGTATTATGTTTTAAAGGTAGATCAGGCTCAATCATGGATGAACAGTGACCATCACTGATCACACATACAATCACTGACACTTACAAACACTGTCATAACTTGATTTTGGCATGGGATGAGTAAAACATTAACATGCATGTCTGAAAGACTACTGAAAAGTAGCCAGAATATATGAAGATGACTTTAAAAGGCTCCAAATAACAGAAGAAAAAAGTTCTAATCGGTTTTAATATAAACAAACCCATGGGAAATAAAAGTGTCCATACTTTTGTAAATGTATCCTGTATCAAGATACAGATGTATATACAGATAGCCAGATGGATATAGAAATGTAGTATGTATAGCTGTCGGAATAAAATTCGGCATGACTGGCCTGTGATGATGAGGATGACAGCTATGCTGAGGTCAGCAGATGAAGTGAGAGAAGAACGGAAGGCATGAGGGATGGAGGATGGGACGAAGACAGACCCCGTCCAGGAGCCATTCAGAGGCTGATGAGACATCAAGCACTGCATGAGACAGAGAGACTGTTACTTTTTACTAACACTCTACTTTTTACTTCATACGGTTTCATTTTTTTCTGTGTAAGAATAAATTGAAAGAATAAATTGGTGTTGATAAATTGAGTTACTAATAAATAAGTGATTTTAAAAATAAAATAATGCACTTAAACAATCAAGAAAAGCATTAGTCTGATATATTAAGTTAAAAACAAATATTACTAATATTACTTTACAATAAAATTACATTTATTTTTAAAGCACACTGATAAAAGCATAGAGTAAAAGGTTCACTAACCTTCAGTTTATCAGTCCACCACTTTATTTCTTACCCTTTGTTAGTCTGTCACTGTTGGTTAATCTCTATGTGAAATGATTGCTTTTCTGTCTTAAGCCTCTTTTGTTCCTGTTACACACTATATATCTGTATGGGAGGAGCGAATCAATTTTTTTTTTAAATCATGCACACACCAAACAAATGGAACCCTCAAATCCTACCTTTACATCTATTGCTATTAATCTCCCTCGTTCTCATTATGCTTTATGCCTTTAGAATTACAGGATATCATAAATGAATGTCTTTCATGCATTTTGAACAGTTAAATGGACAGGAATATCAATCCACAGCAGTGGGAAAAGCGATACACTCCAGACAGCTCCTGTTGGTGCTACAAGATTAATAGATCACCATGATATAATCTGTATGTGTGTGTCTGTGGGAGTTGAAAATGCATATTGAAGAGTAAACCTGCATACATTTAACAACTATGAACTACAAAACTAAAGTTCCCTAATCCACTATCCCCATTTTAATCAACATAAATGGACCTCTTAAAATAATGCAAACATACCTGCAAGGACATAAAAGCACAAACTGTACCACAAATCCCAGAATTCTGGAATGTCTGAAAATGTAATCAGATTCAGCCATATATGCAGCTACAAGTCTGAAACATGAATTTTGCAGTGCGATTGTGTGGACCCTAGCAAGATAAATGGTATCTATATAAATAGGCCCTAAAGCACCATACTCATTGTCAGTAACATTCTGCTAATGCAATGCATAAATGTTATGTTGAATTGGAGGGCATGTGTTCACTGTACTGCTCTCCTTCCAACATCAATAGTGTCGATAGACATTTCATAAATGCCCATCATGTAAAATAACAGCCTGCCTATGTCAGGGTGCATTATTCATGGGAAACTGCCCCTAGATTCACAAATTGACAGTATTGAAGTGCTAGCGCGAGAGAATGCAATGTGTCAAATAAGGGGGGGGGGGGGGGACCCAAATAACGTGCAAGAGTCATTATGAATGGTTGGCCCCTGACCTGATCAGCTAGTCAGCTCAGATGACACTGTTTCCAAAGAAACGGCAGTTTTTAAAAAGGTACTAAATGCACATAGAATAAACACAATTTCTCCATTTCTCACAAACAGAGGACTTTATTCTGCCACAGGCTGCAAGTAGACAGAAATGCCTTTGAAGTCAACATCCATTTTAAACCTCACACAGTAACAGAACAGAGCACATCCATATAAAAATAACATTGGTCTTCAAATTAAGCATTTTCCCTTGAGGCACGTGGAGCAAGCATCCAATCAGATTGTAGAACAGCAGGTCACGCATCAAAATGACAAGGTCACATTTACTCCTTGGAGGCCATGTGTGCCATCAGATCACAGACACGGTTGCTGTAACCAAACTCATTGTCGTACCTATGAGGAAATGCAAAAGATCAGCATCAAATAATTACTAAACTACCAAAGCCAAGTGTTTTAGAACAGTCTTACCATGTGACCAGTTTGACAAAGTGATCGTTGAGGGCGATGCCAGCACCAGCATCAAAGATGGAGGAGTGGGTATCCCCATTGAAGTCAGTAGACACAACCTACGGACCACAGTAAAAATTACAACCTAACTTCCACAAAACAGGATTATAAAGATGACCTAGAACTTGCTCAGCACAAAAAGGAATCAGTTTATGGAATTGGAATCGGTTTGCAGTTTGATGCACATGCCTGGTGCTCAGTGTATCCCAGAACGCCCTTCATGGGTCCATCGGCAGCAGCTTTGACCACCTTCTTGATATCATCATACTTGGCCTGTTGTTACAGTGAGCAGAGACATGAAAAGCCAACAGTTGAGTCAAGTCAAACAGCATGTTTTTAAATGCAAAATGGATTTGATTTAGTCCTGCTGTAAAGAGTTTCTCCATTAAAGTGATATAGTCAGATTATGTAGTACTCACAGGTTTCTCAAGGCGGACAGTCAGATCCACTACAGACACATTGGGGGTGGGGACACGGAAGGCCATACCAGTAAGCTTGCTGAAATAAGCAGCAACACGCATCAGGGCACGTTTAGAAAGCAGAAATATAAAACGGGAAGCAAGAATGAAACACTAGCAAAGTGTGACAACAGACTTTTCTTTGGAAAATTGTGAAGATCACAGTACATGCTAAATAACCCAGCGTGCCCAGGTTGTTTTGAGATTAGAGTTAACCCTGACCTTTAACATGGCCATGTTAAGCACTCAAAAGTGGAAGTTGGGTTTTTGAAAGTCAGCTGTGAGAAAGGTGCTACTGACCCATTGAGCTCTGGAATGACTTTCCCCACAGCCTTGGCAGCTCCAGTGGAGGCAGGGATGATGTTCTGGCTAGCACCACGACCATCCCTCCAGAGTTTCCCAGAGGGCCCATCAACAGTCTTCTGCGTGGCTGTGATGGCATGCACAGTGCTCTATAAAAAAAAAGAGCAAAAAAAGTGTGTGGGTGGGTTATAAAACCAAATGAAATGTAACTGCAGCTTTAGTTATGACATGCACAAAGCATAAAAGAAAGAGACAGTATATGGATAAATTACATAAAGGCAAAATCACAAAAAGCAACTTTTAGGTCAAAAGGCTTTTGGCTGGATTGTACCGGCAGTGTAATCTTACCATAAGACCCTCAATGATGACAAAGTTATCATGGATGACCTTGGCCAGGGGAGCCAGGCAGTTGGTGGTGCATGAGGCATTGCTAAAAACAGAAAGAAATCAAAAATTGGTAAATGAAAACTGCAGGTTTTCATGTGCAGGAGAAAAGAGTTTACAGCTTGTTTAAAGTCAATTTGCTTTAGTATGCCCCCTACAGGATATTAGCAAATATTACAACATTCAGACACCATTACAAAACTTAAGACGCACTTAGAGACCATACAACTGAGAAGAATAATTCAGTGCATGCGTGTGTCCCTACCTGACAACTTTAAGGGAATTGTCATATTTCTCATGATTGACACCCATGACAAACATGGGGGCATCTGCACTGGGGGCAGAGATAATGACTCTCTTGGCACCACCCTTAAGATGAGCCTAATAAAGGAAGAGCACATCTAAGATTAAGATACAGGAAATAATGTACATTCACAGTAACCATGAGCATGGCTGTATGGCTGACAGCTGGTAGCATGGGTTACATACAGAAGCCTTCTCAATGGTGGTGAAGACACCAGTGGACTCTACAACATATTGAGCACCTGCATCACCCCATTTGATGTTGGCTGGGTCTCTCCTGCATAGACACAGATGAAAATCATGATTGTCTCTTTCTCCATGTAAGAGAACCAGCAATTACAACCTGCAGCGTTTTAAAAAAACACTCACTCGCTAAAAACTGTGATAGCATGACCATCGATGACCAACTTGCCACCTTCAGCCTTAACTTCACCCTTGTACTTTCCATGGGTGGAGTCATACTTGAACATGTAGACCTGTTTAAAGCAAGAGAATCAGATTTTTAATGTTAGCTTTTAAACTGCATGGAAATGCATGATCCTCCGTTCAGGAAATACAACCTTCTTTATGACTCAAAGAAACTTTAAACAGGAACAAAGACTCACCATGTACTCTAGGTCAATGAAAGGGTCATTGATGGCCACAATTTCTACTTTCTTGGACTGGAAACCAGCACGAGTCACCAGACGCCCAATACGGCCGAATCTTGAGATACAGAAGAACAGTTTCATTTTGAATCACTGTATACTTGCACAGGTTCTTACATTGGTGCTTGGTGAGACTATGAACCAAGTAAGTTAAATCACAGTAAAACTCAATTATAAAGAAACAAAATCTTTACACTGCTGAAACTTATACAGGCTACTTGTAAAAAATAAATTCTATGTTCCTACACATTTCCAATGGTCACCAGTGATTTTCAGCATCTCATCCACTAGATGGCACATGTGCCCCATTTCTGAACAAGTGCAAAACCGCTTCCAGCCCATATGAAGCTTTGCGATTGGCCCGTTCGTGCGACCCACCAGTCAAAAGTGGACCAGCATGATGCTCCGTCCTTCTTCACATGAAAGGACAATCTGTATTTGCAGTAATGCTAATGCAGAACTAAATCTTTAGCAATTTTAAGTATTCTCAAAGGCATTAGACAAATGAGAAACAAGAGACTTGGTTTGTCAGCTTCAAAAGGCATGTCCTCTGCCTTCCAACACCCTGAAGGAATTTGTAGGGGCCTCTAGCTGTCATTGTGAGCTATTTTGGTATAACAGCAGTGCTGTTGCAGAGGAAGGACTGCATTAAACCAAATCCATATTGTTGACACTGAAGTCAATGGACCAAAGAGATCACAGTACACATTGCTTTCCTCCGATAAGACACGTACTGATACGGTTAAACAACCACTTCAAAACATTTGCATGAGGTCAGCAGGTGTTGAGAAACAGAAGGTATAAAGTCCAGCATTGCTCTTGGCAAACTGGAGTTGATTAATTGACCAGTATTTACCCCATAAACCTTTTGGTCTATAAAAGAAATTGTAAATAGATGGATATTAAAGGCAGTGAAATTTTTACCTGAACAGTGTACTAGAAGGGAAGCTGAATCCAAAACCCTTACTTATTTTGATACTATGAATATCTAAGGCCAGTTTAAACATTTGCTGTAAACGGGGACCTAAATTCCTCTGGACAATAAATAAGCCCACCACTCTAAATAACTACTGAGAGATGTTGTGAAACATTTGGGCCTACGTGCACATACAGTACGTGAATGTGAATTCATGTGTCATGTACACATCACCCCAGGATCACATTTCCTATTGCATAACAGCACAAGCTTTTGAAAGGTTATAACTGGGGCTGAGGGTCTCCCATGGCAGGGCAGATCAGTTTAGTCATTTAGATATGCACTTCTGAATGAATGAGATGACTGGGACAAGCAGACTTAACAGTCTAGCTAGACTTAGTCTTCTGCGGTTAGTATTCAGTGGAGGTACTTTAGTATACTAAAGTTAGTGGAGGTCCAACTTTAATGGAGGTTCAGACATGGTTTGAACCTTTATTAGCTTTCATTGTATAATGTAAATCAGATCCCAAAACATCTTGGGTTCCAAAGAGGAAAGAAAACCATTATAGACCATTATATACCCTTTAGAACAAACTTTGACCCTGAAGTAAAAATTTGAGGCACAGTGGCAAAGTACACATAAAACGTGCATTTATTTGACGTCACTATGAGGTCACAATGCCTACACATTGTTGGCACAAACCCAACAGTGCAGCGCGGCCAGACAGCACATTAGACGCCCCCTTCTAATCATTCATCAGGATCAATGAGCATAACAAAAAGTGTCCTCTCATAACAACACTTAATTAGCATGTAATATTTTTAATTAACACCCCAGAACACTGGTACTACTATTACATATACAAAAGCATTTCATTCCTAAATATCTCAGAGTTTTGAAGTAACTCACCCATTGATACCAACTTTAACCATGATGTCCGATTTGGTTTTGTCCTCTGCAAAATAAATTGTTGATTACACATTTTAACTGCACATCAATACATTACATAATGATAAGAAAGTACAACAGGTTGTCTACATGCAAAGTTAGATATTAAGCAGCAAGTGTTCACGTCCCCAAGCTCAAGACCATAACAGGGCCTAACAGCTCTAAATAGCACTCCTGCAATATAATTGCAGAAGTGCTATAATCTTCTTTTCTAGTTCACTTGGTCTATTATTTTTATGCATACATTGGTAAATATTTAATTTTTGAAGCATTTAAAGTAGTTAAAAAAATTAAAATAAAAAATGTAAATTAAATACCCAGACATTTTTAGGCAGGCATGGTGTTTCATTTACCGTTTGTGAGAAGTCCTTGTCTGTCCTGACACCTTGTGTGAGTGGGTAGAGCAGAGCAACTAGGTTAATTTATATCTGGTGTGATAGCCTTGGTCACACCCCCTTGGACTTTACGACATAATCGCCCCACCCCCTCAGAATGTCAAGGTCATATTGAGACAAAGCTGGATGCTGCTTTTTTTAAATAATTATAGTAAATGTAAGTCAGTGGAAGTAGTTTTGTATTTTGTATTGTATTTATGTATGATCTATTATGCAAAGTTGGAAAGCAACAGTGGATAAGACCAGTATCATCAGGAGTGGGCAGGCCTTATGTTGTGTAAACTCTTCAGAAATATTTTATGCATATGTACATGCATTTTAAAAAATAAACCTGTTGGCATACCATAAACAACAAGACCTGGTATAGACATGGCTGTGATGATAACCTAAAGGTTAATAATCTATGTGCTAAAACAAAGGTTGCAGGTTTAATCCTAAAAATGAAGACCAGGAAGATATATTGAGTTTGCAATCCTGTGCAATCACTGCAGCATGTGTCAACTGTACTGGACCTGTAATTAGTTCAAAGTGAGCCATTTTGGAAAACAAATGTGTGTGCTAATGGTAAATCACTGACTAAGGCACTCCTAAAAAAGAGAAATTAATGTGAGCACGGTTGTCCACCCTGACCTTCTAACAGTATCTGGCCCTGAGTGCGGGAGGGAAGGAGCAGAGGATCAAATCACCCTCATCAGGAGTGTGTGACATTTACAGGAAAGACCATGACCCTTCCCTGTGACTCCCTTCATCTCTCTATTCCTATATTCCATCCCTCACACACTCATAGTCCATTGCCTGTGTACCTATAGCATCTCTTACCTGCATATATATGTGACAGCATCTGTTAATCTTAGATTCATGGTACATATTTGTGTTACCATTGCGAAGACACAGGAATCATTAAAAAAACATTTGTTCAGAACAAGCACAAACCTTCTCTGAGTGACTGGGTAAAAAGAAATTTGATTAATTGCATAGTTTAGAAATGAACATATTCAATGTCACTACAAAACATACATTTGATTAATCACATTATAATCCTTCAGTTATCTGTCAAATTCAGTCTTGGATTAATTATTTTAAAAGTAGCGGCCAGCTTGTCTCATTGTTGCAATTAATCATAGGGTTATCCTAGCAATTAACATTGACATGATCCAAAAGAGTGGGTGCTCCAGCATTGCACAGGCACATTTTAGGAATAGATTCATGCTTCATAGCAATTAGCTGTCCTAGAACAATTCCATAGTACATGTGAACTTTTGTTTTAATGGTATGATCTGCAATTTTGCTAAACATGAAAAATTACAGATTTGTTCTGTTTTTCTTTTCATTAAGTTCCTTTAAATTTCCTTTTGTCTCCGAACAGGTTTAAATTTAAAGTGTAATTTTTACATCATTGCATCACTAAACAAATATATACAAATCTAACAATCTGTTCAACTGTTTTCGAACAGATTTTTCAAACACTCCCCTGCCTGCCACTGGTCAGACAAACAGATAGTCCCACCCAAAACACAAGGAATAACCTGGTTGAGATGCTCAAACAAACAAAGCAATGTTGCAATAGCCCTAAAGTGTTATTCCTTGCAAAGATACCAAAGATATCCCTGGTATTTTGGCACATCAGCACCAAATTATTGGTAGTATTTAGACACTGCTGATGTAGATGCTAAGATTTTGTTCTGGTAATTCTCATAACTTTAATTTCAAAATATATTTATTGAATCTCATAATACTGCAACTTTTTCCCATCTGTCTCTGCATATTAGGCTGTTATGAGTATTTTGGGAGTATGGGAGTATCGAAAATGACACACATCAGCTTTGACTGTATCATCTGAGGTTACAGTGCAGATAAGTTTGGACAGTCACGACCGCTCCTGTAAACCCTCAGTGTCTTGGCTTCCTTTGACAGTTCTAAGGTCACAGAGATGAAGAGAAGGTCAGACTACATTCGTGACAGGACATTGAAATGAAGTGGCATAACTGCTAAGACACCACAGAATACAATCATGACCCATCATAACATCCCTAACAGAGGTCCACAGTAGCTATGATATAGGTGTTCAACAATCATACATCTGAAAAATATATGTACGGTATTGGGACAGTAAAGAAAAAATAGCTCTGTTTTCTGTGACGTCAAAAAAAGTATTATGATTATAAAATGAATATGAGGCAAAAGTACAGAATGTTACATTTTGTTATTTGACTGTTTCGACACACAAATGTTTTACCAATTTAAAAGAACAGCAGGGTTTCATTCCTTTATCATCCCTAGTATTAGGACAATTGGCTCATAATTGTGTTTCTAAATGTCCTGTTGCATTATTTGTTTACATATTAAAAACAGGAAATGTGTAGTATCAGTTTTGTCCATTGCTTCTGCAGCCTGGGTCTTGTGCTTGGTGAGAACACATATAAGCCAAGATAAAGACAAGGGAGCTGACTCTGAGAGAAAAGTAGTGAAAAATGTCCAAAAATGTGACATTCTGTACATTTGCTTCATATTTATCTTTTAATTCCAAAATATTTCTTGACTCCACAGCAAACAGAGCAATTTTTACTGTCTTTACTGTCCCAATAATTATGGAGGGTACTGTATATCTCTGCTATCTTCTCTTCCACTGGCAGAGAGAATGTGTTGGAAGTTTGCCAGGGTCCTGCTAAAAATACGCAAACACTCAACGACTGACCCCGCACCCTTTCCACTGTAGCTATCTTGTGCCCCTGTGGAGTGACCCGCACAAAGCCACTTCTCACCGTGACATCTGACTCACATGATTTAGCCAGAACCAGACAAGCTTTTAAATGAAGCGCTCACACTGCACGTCTGTCATGTCACATAAACAAGTTCACTGCGAATAGTTCAAATTCTTGAGCTGGAAGATTCGCAGCCAGCTCACATCTGATTCAACTTTGTTTTATCACGTCTGTCAAACCCTGCTAGCCCTGTTCGTTTGTACGTGGGTGTGTTATATATTAACTGTGGTCATTAAAGCTAACTAGTTATATTACAAGCTGTAGAGCTCAGAGTCCAGGATGCCCTAATGGCTGAAGTTTAAACCTGGGGTCATGTTTCTCAGGATATAGTGCTACCTTGTGGTCAGTTAAAAAAATTCAGTTACCGTAAGACAGTTTGAAGACCCCAGATAGGCCTAAAGAGTTTAATGGCTTTTCAGGGCATTTTCAGACCTGTAATTTTTTGTTCCAAAACAAGGACCAAATTGTAACAATGTTGCATTGTCAAACAAAACTTATATAAACAAAGGTTAATGCAATCTCTTGTTGCAAAAATATGCATTTGCTACTTGCACTCTTTTGCTTCTTGGATAAAAGACCAAAAATATTGATGGGTTATCTTGTACTACACATTTATTTCTAATCAGCTGTCTAGAATGAAAATGTCCTTCCTTATACAGCCTGCAACTAACAACAAATCATGACTTACTGCTTTGACATAACCAGTAAGTATGTTAACTTCTTTACTAATCAGGTAAAATAGGTCTTTAAGCTCATTTCATATACAGTTTCTCTCCCACTATGTTTAAAATTTAGGTTTTCCTTAGACTGTTCATAAGATGTTTCAATGAGCAAATGTAAAAATTGTCTTGTTTATAATTTATGAACATATATTGGAAATATTATAGGTAACAAATCACATATACAATATGACTTTCTATTTTATGACTTTATACTGATATTTGGTTAACACTCTCAGTGTCATAATATTTTTAAATAACTTTTTTTAAGTCTTAGTCTTTATTATAAGAACATAGGATAAAGTGAAGTCTGCCCCTAAATCACATTACATCATATTTTTATCAAATTATTTTGAACATTTTGAATTTAAGAAACACACACAGATGGACAAAATAAAGCTTGTTGATCATTAAAGATGTTGAAGATTTGAGCAATGAGATTTTGTCCAGTTCATAGAAAAGATTTTTTATTTTTCACAATTCAAACTAAAATCCTGACACCTACACAAATATTTCACAGTGAGAAGATTCAGTGTCAAGGAATAAAAAATATATAAATAAATGTATTTCATCCAAACTGATTCAACACATTTAGTGGTTGTGGGTGCATGTAACACTTCAAATATCCTAATAGTGTCAGACGAGGAAGAAGATCATCACTTAAAAGAGATGCAGTTTTTATTTTATCCCCGACAGGATATTTGATAGAACATGATATTCAGCTAGTGAGCAGTTTTTAAGAGTCCTCACAAATCTCACCCACCCACTGCTAAACCCCACACTTTTTACTTTCTCCATCACAGAAATATGTGGATGTGTGTCAGTCTCTGCTCTTTATTTCATGACAGCTAATTAAAACTGTGAAAATCCTGTCACATTCTCCCATGTACATCTCTGGGATTTAAGAGATGAATTAAATGAGCAAAAGAAAATCATAGGGAATAAAGCGTGTTAAGGTTGGTGGAACACCCTGATTTGCAGTGTGTGGGAGAGGACATGGAGGATTACCTGTTTTCAGAAAGCCTTCTGCACCCTAAAGCAATTAAGATAAATGCAAAAAACATGTGACGTATAGGAGAAATTTATTCATTTATTCATGCAAAATGTACAGATATAAGGTGAGCAGTACTATGAGTATTTGCTATAAATCATGCATGCATGTCTTTACTTTACATAGTCTTTATATTAAACTGTTAATATAGACATTTCTATCACTTTAAGATCTTTGCTCACTGATCAACTGATATCAAAATGCAGGTCAGACCCACATGTTAAGGAACAAGTCAAACAATCAACTTTTGCTACCCTCATTAAGAAATAAATATACAAATACAGTGGGACAACATATGACTTCAAATCCAATGTAAAAAATAAGTATATTGAAATAATTCTTGATGATTTTGTCCACTTTGTTTTGCACAACTCTTTTCTTGGGCTCCCAGACCAGACCAGAGTTTGATCATGACCTCTACCTTAAGCTAAGTAGGACAACAGTCATCATATCATCTTGGTCCATCTCACAGTCCATTATTAGCACCCAAGACCACTCATAGAGCCAATCCGGTCCAATTTCAGGCCAAAACAGCCTCGGTTCCAACCCCTTCGCAACCGGTCTGGTGGAGCTCGCTTCTGATTGGCCAAAGCTCCTTTCAAAAGGCGGAGCCAGGTATTCTCTGTCTGCACGGGTATGTCAATCCACTTAGGGTACTCTGCAACCTTCAGCCCAGAACTAAAGGTTTGCACAGGTTCTTCTGATTGGTCACCCGTGAGGTTCTCAAGGTCATCAAGGGTCAAAAGGTCATTGTAGCGCTCCAGGATTTGACTGATGACCTTTAAAAAAGCATTGTGGAGTCAACAAATATGTTTGATTGACAGGCTGTAATGTAGTGTACAAAGGTTAAGATTACACATCTGTAAGAAAGCCCACCTGCATGGCTTTGTCTGGGCTGTGCAAAGCTCGTGTATGGCCAGGCATTGGATGGATCAGCAGGGCTATAAGCACCACAAATACAGAACAGCACAGCATGGTGCAAGTGATATTGGTTCCAGGTACACCACTAATGCAGACTGGTATGGACAGAATTAGATGAACCGGATCAGATAAACACACTCCAATGCACACAAAGAGACACAAGACACAAAAACATTCTGCACAAAATATACAGTATACACAAACACACAATAAATACAAGGAAACACACAAACAGAGAAAGAGGTTAGTTGCACAATGAAACTGTTATAGTACTGTTCCATTTTGAATAAATTCTGTCTCTGTATATATTATATGAGTTCTTAAACCCAGAATGTAAGGGTGCATATAACAGTTTCCAGGTAACACTTCATCCCAAAACAAAGAAATTATATTTTGCATAAAAGAAATAAGGTCCTATTTTAGGGCCATTTATATTTTTACAATGTGACATTATTTCTATGACAAACACATTTTCTGCCACATTTTCACATACTTATTATTATGGATATTTTCTATTTGTTTTTTTTTAATTCCCATTATTCTAAAATTTTGACTGTCATTAGATTTTCATTATGATACACTTACTTGTACTGTATTACTGTATTACACAAAACATGTAAATCTGCATAAATTACAGAGAGGGTGAAAGCGTGTTTAACTGTCATGGAAAAATGCAAAATAAGTAAATAAATAAACATTCTTAGTGATCCTAAAATTGTACTTTATTTTTTGCATGCTAAAAATAATTTCCTTTGATTTGATGTAAATTATGACCTGGACATGTTCCAGGCAGATTTGTAAAATTTACCATTTGCCACACAGAACAAAATTTTAAAATTAATATAAAGTTGCCATAAAGTATTGTTCTGCGTATCTACAAAGTAATGGAGTTTTGTTGTAATAAATACATTTTAGATCATATAAAGGATCATTAAATATGAATTGGATGGATTAGATGTTTTTATATCAGGCTATATTGTTAAACCTTTTTCCAGAATATAAGAAAGAACAAATGATTACATTATTTTTAAATAGATATTAAATAGATTAAGTTATGGTTTTACTCACCAAAGATAGTTTGCGGATCTTCTAAAGCCTGACTTAGTGTTTTAGTCCTGTTCCATCCCTCAGACGCACTCTTTCTCGTCTCAGTTTTTGGCACTTGCTGCGGGCATCTCTGTTGTTCTCTTTCCTCTCTCTGAGTAAAGGAATTTGATTAAAAGCGGGTGCTGTTTATATGTCAGTGTGTGTTTGTATGAGCTGGGTGAGTATGCTTGTAGTATCTCATGTGTAAAAATGAGGTGTCTATATATGCTTTACCCCCCCCACTCATGTCTCACACACCTCTTTTCCCTCCCTTTTCACTCTCTCTCTCTTTTTCTCTCACGTACACACACACACACACACACACACAAATGCACCATATTATCTTGATGTCTCTTGGATGATGTCAGAGGTATCGAGGGGGTGTTTGACGTTTGACGTTGTTTGACGAGGTGATCAGGCGGAGGGATCCCACCTTTTGCCTGTAATATGACATCGTATGCACGCACATGACAAAAAAATCGTGACACAAAATCAGGGCACCACGACCAGGTGTTGTCTTCATCCACCCTCTACTTGAAATGATCTCATCCTTCCTTTTCTCATTGCTCATCCATCCATTCTTGTTTTCTCACATCTTTCTGTTTGCTAGGTGCGACATTGGCTGCCAAAATCACCACAGGCTGGAAGAATATTGTGTCTGTTGAGAGAATGCCAAAACTTCTTTAGTGGACTTATCTCATAGAGATATATAGAGCTTTCACTGTCTGTTTGGATAGGACAGAGACTTTTCTCGCTTTTCCTGTTTATAGCAAATAGAAACGAATGTTGGCATTCTGATTTGTCACTGAGTCATTGTCAATATCCATCATGAGGATGAAGCTCATTTTTGGCATCTTTTTTGCATTAAAAGCCACTTTGAGTGTGAAACCTTCTGTTGGCCACTGTGATAAATTTCTTTCCTTTTGTTGTTTTCTCTCTCTCTCTCACTGTGAGTGCCATCACAGACTGCCAGTGCCATCTGCTAACTGCTCCCCCCTGGCCTCAAGAACATGAAATGAGAGTCAGCAGGCCCACACATACACACTCTGCCTTAAAGCACATTTTCACTGAAACACTGTATAGCATGCACTGATAACCTATATCATTAACCAATGTACATCAATCTTTGCTCTCTTTAAAGTAACACTTCATTGTAGCTTTAGCACTGTGTAAGCATGCTATTGTAAACTGCCTGATTCATATAAAAGTCTGAATTCATTCTAGTAAATTGACTCATTTCGATGGTCAAAATTGACTTGAATCTCTGCATAGAAATATGTGCTTAACATTTTAGGTCTTTTATTACAGCAAAATATTTAGTTAAATGTTGTTGTATAGATAGTAAATCCTGGTGTATACATCAAATAGGGTGTTTTCTAGATAGTTCATTAATTTAAAAAACATTGTTTCTGATTTTTTCCTCATTGTTTGCTCTTAATAACTTTTATCATTTGATAGTCATATTTAAAACACACTTTCCCTTTTAACTGCAACATAACTATGTTAGCAACTTGTATGTAACTAACTACTTTATTAAAGGGTAGATTGACTGTAGTTTAGGAAATCCAATTTATGAGTAGCTTGTAACCTGGCAAAGTACAAGAGTAGCCTTCTCAACAATGCTCATACTTTACAATCAGGCATATCACAGGTATCTAAGACAATAATAACATGAGCATGTTAAGAAAACAACACATGAACCTGAGGTATCTCTGGCTTTATACAGCATCAGAGTGCAGAGAGAGGCTCTTGTGTTTGATCAGGCTGAAGTCAGTGTTTTTACGGTTGTGTACCCTGTCTGAGTTTCTCCCATACTGAAGAATTGCAGGTTTATTCAGCCAGCTGCTGCCATTAGCAACAGAAACCTAGCGACAGAGCCGTTTACAAGATTTAATTACTTTATTCATGTTACTATATTTATTTGCTTTCATTAAGGATATCAGTCAAAACATATAAATTCTGCATCTAAAAATTTGCTAGGGCCTACTTATAAATCTAAGTCAAACATTTTTGGAAAATTTAGAAAGACTATATTTATGAAAATGTAGTTTGTCATGACTAAGTATTCTAATACGACCCAGAGAATAAAATAGCCGACCTGTGATTATTATTACTGTGTCATTCATACGTCTATGTCCTTTGTGCATGTGACATGAACAGTGCTAACTTGGTTTGCCTTCACATGTGATTTTTGTGAGCATCATCCCTCAGTAACAGGCATTACATTATGACAAATTCACAAAACAATTCACACTGAAATGTGCTGCGCAAACTGCCAAACTGAAATGAGCAAGGATCTGGTTATAAATTAAACTACAGCCATTCTTTCCTAGTTCCAGCGTAAGTATATGCAGAAATGCTAGTGTTCCAAAAAAAACATTTTGGTTTATCCTAGATTGTTTACCTGTCCTTAGTTCTTCAGCTGTTTAATAATAATAAATGTATTATTTAAAAAAAAAAGTGCTATCTCTATATTAGCTGACTGTGACAAGGTGGGGCAAGTTTCTGAACACAGAATAAACATTGTTGACATTTTGGGGTGTAAGGTGAAAAGTATTTTACATTTTAATGGTGCCCGCAACAAGTAACTTTAATGTAACCGGCCCAAAAGTCCTAGCTGCAGCTCACATGATCATGTATTAATCTGTTCAGGTTTCTGATGTGAGTACATTGTGTCAGTTGTAATTGTGATCACTTTTGTAATAGTGATAATTTTAATAAAGATTAGTTTCAATAAATGTTCTTTCTGGTCTGGCTAGAAAGTCTTTCAGTTTTTATATGATTTTATAGCTCAATGAACCCTTATTTTAAAAGAGCAATGACATTTTGACTTCATTATATGGCCCCCTTAAACACTACACAAACACACTAAAAAATATTATTATAACTACAGGCATTACAGATTTTGAAAAGTTTATGAATGCAAACAAAACTTGAGATGCTTGTCTGTTGCAGACAGGAGAAAGTTGTTATTTTAAATAACATATTCACCAAAACAGCAGAAGAGTAATTGGCCTCTACAGCTCTCCGTGTCACTCAAGAGACAACGAGAAAGAGCCAAAGCAACAGAGAGAAAGAGCTAGAATGAGAGAGACTGAGAGAGGGTGTGTGGGAGGACGGGTGGGCGAATACCGAGGGATGAGACGAATGAAAGTGAAGGGTACAGTAGAATATGGCTAGAACCCACCAGCGTATCCCATCGGAGTGAGAGAAAGAAGAGAAGGTGGTCTGTGAGTGTTTTCTGTAGTTCTGTAGGCAGAGAATCTAGCAATATATGTATGGTGAGAAACACGAGTGCGCAGAATGAGTGTGTAGGCTTGTGTGTGGGTGAGAGGACAGCAGACCCTCAGAACGGCCATGAAGTGAACATAAAGGTTTCAGAGTTCAGAAAGTTTGTTAAAAATGAAGATGAATAGGGGGTAGTGACTGGTAGAGATGAAGATGTGGAGGGTAGTGACTGCAAGATGCCACCTTCCTATATGCAAACAAACAGAAAAAACAATACAACAACAGACCATGCTGTACAGTTTTATAAGCCACTGGCAACAGAAACACTTCATTATGTTTTCCCCAGAGCTATATAACTCCAGTCCTGGAGGGGCCACTGTCCTGAAGAGTTTCAACCCAAAGAGTTCCAACCCTGCTTTTAATCCTGAAGACCTTGATTAAGTTAGGTAAGAAAAGTAAGTATATTCCAGTCTTTTGAAGCTTTGTATGAGAAACAGACTAAAATAGAGGTCATTGTTTACTGATCATTTGATCTGACAACTGTGGTCTTTACTGTCTAAAATAGCCACTTGGACATTCTGCTATAACTCATTTCGTGTTTCAGAGACGTCATATGGGTTTCAAAAGTCATGAGGGAGAGTAAATGAGGACAGAATTTTTACTTTTTGCGTGAACTGTCTCTTTAATGGCTAAAACGGAGCAGTAAAACTCAATTGAGCTTGGCAGCTGACATCTCTCAGATATAGACCTCAGTGAAGCCCTACATGTTTTTGCAGTCAGGTCTGATAAAGGTAGCTGGAGGACACAGTGAAGACTGGCACGGTTCCCAGCGGTGAGAGGATTAACAAACTGTACAGTCACGAAAATACTGACATGCACTACAGAGAAACTGAGGCACTGGAAAACACAAATAAGCATAATTTAGGAGGAAAATAAGATGACTCGTTTAGGAAACACCCCTGGCACCTATAGAAATGTTAGTTAAAAATCTGTCTTTTCATACACCCCAAAAACTATGAAACTAGAGAATCATTAAGCTAGAAAAATATTTTCACATTTTATGAAAGAACAGAGGTGTGCTTACCCTTGCAAAAGTCACTACTGCAATGCTAGGGTGATTTAAGTGGTTATCAAGGTGTTGTTATGTAGTTACTTTGTGGCCCAGCCCCAGGTCTCTATATAAGGATTGGGCCCCTCTTTTAGGTCTATTATGGTTTTTTACCCATTTCAATGTTAAACAGGTGAAAATCAGAAGTACAATTGCTTAGAAACTCACTCAACAGCTTAATATTAAACATATAAAACAGCTAAGATCAAATCTCCAATTCTAATATTGTTGCCTTAGTAAGCACCACATACTAAAAGGTAAAGTGAATCGATAAGCAAGAGATGTGTATGAAAAGCAGCTGTGATGAAGGCAAAACTCATCAATACAATTGTACAAAATGGGGATGTAGGTTGACAGTCCTTTCTCTACAATCATATGTGCAGGTGATCATGATAATTACTCTTCGACAATACCATTTAATCAGCGGGTTGTCAAATGAGACCGATCTAAAATGCTTTACCCTCAGGACCACTGAATGGTTTCGTTTACCCTTCAGGCACAACCTTAAATTATCTCCTTGCAAGCAATCACTGCAATGTGATTAAAATAAACGCTTTGCCTACACGCTCAATACATTTCAAACTCTTCTGGAGGAACAAGCCACAATAATTATGCCATTTTGGGCCATATTTTATGGAGACGGTAGCATTTTAGAGGGTACGAGCTCAGGGCTTCGCAACACACAATACGATCAGTATGATGCCATGGTTACATGGCACAGGGCCAAAAGGGTGGGAAGGAAGAGGTGATGGCATAAAGCTGAAGTTCATCTAGTAAGCATTTTAGCCATTTGAATCTGAAGAAAACTTTATCATGGTGGTAAATGTTGTGTTGGCAGCTAAGCGATGTGAAAAGTGAAGTCAATAGGTGTTCTGGAGTAGCAGTCATAATGCACTCAGACTTGAAGGAACATTTCATTTCTAACTCTGTAGTCTTTGATCTGATTTCTGAGGTGAAGTTTTAAAAGCCTGAATAAAAACTCAGGTCAGTTTAGTCAATCTCTATGCAGGGAAGGTCAATGTGTTCAAAGGTTTTTAAAAGTGTTTAAAGGGCAGTATAACTTTATCTGAATGGCACCATTCCTCGTTTTAAAACTTTTTAATCTGTGCGAGAGACAAATTGTACAGAGAAACAGACCTTTGGCTCACGCTCATATTCCTTTGCATCATTTCAGTTAAACATGATTTTTTTAAAAACATGCATAAAAATGGACAATGAACTATAACTTTATAAAACATAACCACAAGATTATGGTAACCATCATCCAGGTCAATGCAAAAGTCAATACACAAGATCATTGTGTAGAACATCTGTATGTTTCAAAAGGATGACCCTTGTCTTCAACAGCAGCTGTCCAGTCAGATTATTGATACATGACATCAAATCATTGACAGATACCAGTTCTGTTCCTACACCTGACTGTATTTCACTGTCCACTTTCCTGTTGTCCAAGCATCTTTTTTAACTTCTTAAATCTGTTTTTCCCCATTCTGTTCTTTTTCAATAAATTCTTTTTTTTCATTTTGTTGTTTTTCTTCTCAAACTGGCTACCCATTTTCTTCTCCCCTGCTGCCTCTTTCTTGGTATCTCCGTTGACGACCTGCTTTTTGTCAAGTTTCTTAGCATCTTTGTTGATGATCTGCTTCTTTGAAGTGTGAGACACCTCTCCATCTAACTTAGCAACTTTAGCCTTTTTAGGACCTTCTGCTTTTTTGTCAGATTTTCCTCCAGTCTTCTTTTCGATGAGGGAAGCCTGAGCTTTATTTTGTGCTAATTTCTTCTTGCCCATGGTGGTCTTCTCCAGAGTTGGTGTTTGCTTCTGCTCTTTAGCTTCTGTTTTTTTAATCTTTTCTGCTGAACCTTTAGTCTCCATTTCTGTAGATTCAACTTCGTTTTCTAAAGGAAAACAAAATAATGAAATTCAAATCTGACTCAAAATCCCAAAAACCAACTTTACATCTTGGGGGGGGGAGGTTGGGAAAGATGGTATACCTGCTTCTCTTGGTGTGGTGGGGATGATGTTTGAGATCTTCTTTAACTTGGCTACAAAAAATCCATCCATGTTGTGGGAGTGAGGGTAGAAGCGGCGAGACAATTTGAGGGAGGGATGAAACCGCCGCTCTTTGAATCTGTGCACACAAGAATCTCTTATTTTATTTCTTACTCTTTTTTTCCTGTTAATTCACTTGAGGTAATCAATTTTAACATTTATCACAGCTGTATTTTAAATAAGGCCTTATTACCTGGTGAATCCCTCTTTGCCGAAGTCTAGTCCTGTGGGTACCAGCTTAACATTTCTCTTCTTCAAAGCATAATCCACCACCCACTCATTCTCCTCCACCTATGGAGAAGACAAATCAAATCTCCTTGTAACACGCTACAAGATAAACAAACCAAGATGAATGAGGGATCTTTAGGCATTTTAGCACACATTCTAACTTATCTGACACAGATACAGACAATTATCCTCCAGTCATTCCTTGTGTTTGTACTCGTTTGTACTGTGGCATATTATTTTAACATCTTTTCTCTGAGAGGTACTTGACTCTAAAGCCACTGAAGGAATAGTTCAGCCTTACTGACATGAACTGAACATGAAAGCATTCATACTGTTGGCCAATAGCTGTCAAAGTCCTAAAGGGCGAAATAAGCAAATAAAGCAAATCTTATTTACATGCATACTCAAAATAAGCATGACATGGCTTTGTCTGACTTCAGAAGACATGTGTGGGTTGGATTGATTACTGTTATGATACTTTTTCATGACTGAACAAACATTTTTAGAATTTGACAGCTGCTGGTCACTACATGATAATGTATGGAAATAATCTCATGAAGATTCTTCAAATAAATACCAATTGTGCTATGTAGAAGAAAACGCATAGGGCTGTGATAAAATTAGGGCAATTAAATGACAATTTTAATTTCTAACTGAATCTATGCAGCAAAGCAACCTAAATAACGAGACTCATTTCTCATGAGTTTAGGTTCATAATTTGTCTTGTGTCAACACAGAGACAACATCAGTGCAGTTCATCTTACCATGATAGAACAGGTGCAGTAAATGAGGTATCCACCTGTTGCCGAGTCAGCGTTTACCGAGTCGATGGCAGACAGGATGAGCTCCTTCTGCAGGTGAGCTGAGCGGAGAATATCAGAGTCATCCTGAGACACACAGAAAGAGCTTTTAGAGTTCTGCAGTGGAGAAGGTCTATATAATGCAAAACCCCTGCAGAATAACGAGGCAGAAGCAGTCACGACCATGTCAAGAAAGAAAATGGGTTATTTTCGGAATGGAATTACCTTGCCAGTTTTCACAGCTGGATCTTTGGAGATGACACCTGTGCCTGAGCAAGGAGCATCCAGTAAGACTCTGTCAAAACCTCCCATCACCTGCCATTCAAAATATAACACTACAGATCAGACACATGATAACGACAGTTAATTGATTACAATTGATTTGATGACATTCCAGTTAAAGGTGCAGTGATTTCTGAGAAACACTTTGATAAAATTAAAACCAACACCTAAGAAACTATTCAGTGAATACTTGCTAGATGTGTTTGTGTGTTGAAAAATAAAACTGTGTTTGCACGTACTCCTGGCCGTATAAACAGAAGATAAAACCAAATTGGTTACTGCATCTTTAATTAATTGAATTAAACAGTCCTTTTATCTGTATTTGTGCCCACAAAAAATTATTATTTCAAAGATGTTACCAGTATTACATTTAAAAAATACTAACGTATTTATTATACAATAATATAAAATAAGTCTAACATATTTAATTCACATCTTATTTCTAACCAATCACATTAACTTTTCTTGATATGCATAAATAATCCATGAGGCAAAAACATCATGACTGACTATGGGTGTCTGGACAGAACATCAGAAGTGTCACATGACCGTAGTGATGTTACTGTAATGCAGAGACATAAAAACAAACCTTGGGAAACTGTCTGCCATCATAGTTGCAGATGACTGTGTTGGTGACACCGAGACGATGAATGTTTCCCACAACACTCTTCAATCTGTCTGCACTAGCATCGTTAGCCACTATTGTGCCCGTGTTCCTCATTAACTGAGCTGAAATACAGACATCAAATGTTCAAAAACAGTCCTGCTGTTTATTTTAAACCAAAATATCTCAGAACTGGCTTTTGGTACATTGATGCTTCCTGTCACGAAGATTGTGGCTTAAACCATTTCATTAATAGCCGCAATCTTCTTTATAGTGTAAAGACTCAGAGATTAGCCAACATTACAGAGACGCAGCAGTTAGTATGACTGCTACAGAGAAGCATATGCTCACCCATATATGTGGTTTTGCCTCCTGGAGCAGCACTCATGTCTAACACTAACTCCCCCTCCTGGGGAGACAGCGCCATTACAGGCAGAAAAGAAGATGCTCCTTGTAGCATGTAGTGGCCTGCCAAATATTCTGGTGTTGCTCCTACATGATAGAAAGAATGACAATTGTCATTATGCTCAAAGTCTCTGGTTATCAAATTTAAAACCTAAAAAAAGAAGTGACAAATGACACTGACCTATGGGAACAGAGGAGTCATAAATAACCAGTCCCACTTTGGACCATTTTCCTAATGGATCCAAGTTCACTCCTCTGTTAATCAGAGCCTGTGGTTAGAAAACACACCATCAGATTACACAAGATGCTTCAGCCCAGTTTACGTCATCTGCACTCGGGTGTTGTGTTTACATTTGGTCAGGTGAGACACTTTGCAGTTTACACCTAGTATTTGCAGGGGGCACTATGTATGCATCTACATACATGCATACATACATCTACTACATACATTCACTACATCAGAGTGTTACTGCATGTTGGGAAAACACACAAAAGTCAGTAAATTTAGTCATCATAGAATGCATCAGACTGAATTAGACTTAGACTATAAACGTTTAGACGTTCACACTTGTACTTGTTTGCATTTCTATGCGTAACAATATTTTGGTAAAAGAATACAGAATCTTTTTTTTTTTACCTGAGCTAAGTCTCTCCTCCTTGTCTTTAGTGTGTTTGTTCTGATGGTGACTGGCCTCTGGACCTCATTGGCCTCAAGAAAATCAATGAGCTGAAATAGAAAAAGAAAAGCAAATCCAGTTGTGCACCAATCAACACAAACACAACTTTCAAGGTTTTGCTGCTATTAAATAACTGCTTTCTGATATACATGTGCTGTCAATGCATATAGAGATGAATGGGGTGTGGCCATCCATCCCTTCAGATTTGACAGACAATTAATCTATCCTGTTAGCATAGCCACACACCTTTAGAAGAAGCAGGTGGGTGGTACTAAAACAGGAAGTGTCTCTAGTCAGTCCTTAGTCCATTTAGGTCTAAGACTTACACAACCTGTCATGCTAAGTTCTATAGATGTTTCAAAAGCAAGAACAGATACACACAAACCTCTGAGAGGGGAAACAGGTTCATGAGTTTGTCAATAAGGAATTGGTTGTAGCTGTAATAGGTGCAAAGATCAGAGCACAGAAGAGAGAGATACTCTGATCTCTCCTTCCCCTCCTCTCTCTTCTCACTGAAGTGTGTCAATACATCCACATTATCCTTGATCCTCTGATGAATGCTCTGCAGGTCCAAAGGTAAAAGACCTACAGCATCAGAGATGGAGAAAAGTGCGGTTAAATACACTGGATAAGAAAATAAAACATGAGTTTATCAGTTTGGTGTCATGACTCACCCTCTTTCTGTCTGTCTGCAGCTGCAGGGAGTTTGAATTTGTCCATCTCATCAATGTTAACCTGCACGGTATCCTCCTCCTCCTCCTCCTCCTCCATTTCTTCATCACTTTCCTCCTCTGCTTCATCACCACTTATCCCCTCATCATCATCACCATCCTCCTCATCTTCATCACTCTCTTGTTTCATGACTTTTTGTTTTTTCTGTTTTCTTGCAGCTCTCTCAATGGGCAGAAGCTGATGAAGCAAAGAATTATGGGAACACAATGAGGCATTGGCTACCCTCCGATTACTGCACAATACACACTGTACTCTGCCTACTATTCTTAAAAGTATGTTATAAGCATACAGTACAACTTTTCACTACCACACTGTTGTCACATGATCAAACTACATTGCTCTGTGTGCTCTGCATATAATACATATACATTTGAGAAAATGTAGTAGACCATCTAGGTATAGCACGTACACATGCACACTTAGCACAGAATGTCTAATATATACTTTTTGGAATGTTAAAGAATGTTTCCTGTTTGTTCTATCTGAACACACCTCTTCCCCATCACTGTCTTGTTTATCCTCTTCATTAGCACCATAGTCATCAACCATATCTTCATCATCATCTTCAATTTCCTCTTTTACAAAACCCTCTTCATCATCGTCATCATCTTCCTCCCAGTGACTGTCACTGTCCTCCTCATCTTCAGATTGTTCAATCTTTCGTTTTCTCTGTGCAGGTTTTAGCCACTGACTATTATCGTCTGAGAATCCTGAAATAAACACATATTGATTTCTAATTTAAAGATATATAAACACTGTGATTCTGTTTAGGTTTCATTTTTGATACTTTAAGTACCTTTTTTGGGTTTTTCCTCTGGTTTGGGTTCCTTCGTCACCTGAGCTCTCTTAATAGCTCTGTAAAAATATTTAAAAAAAATGTCACGCAACCAATAAAAAGTAATGAGAAACTTATCCCATCAACCAATGACTATTTACATACCGTTTTCTTGCTCTGCTTGACAATTTTTTTGGCTCATTATCTGAGAAAAAGACATTTTTGTTACCATAATTATCATTATGAGGAAATAAAGCACAATATAAAGTATGTGGCACTTACCATCCACCAAAAACTTTGCCAGCTCGCTCTCTGCTCCCTTCTGTTTCCTGGCCTTGCGTCCAGGTCCCCTCTTCACCTTGTGGGTGGGATCCAACTTCCTTCCCATGTCTAATGCTTACAAAACTAATCTACTACAACAACACAAGTAATCACTTAATATGATGAAATCTGACCTTAAGTTAAACATCCAAATCACTAATATTAGGAAAACATGGAAACCTGTACAGTTTGTAGATTGTCATGCTCCATGTGTTGTCTGGCTAACATACGTTACCATTACAGAAGATACTAATTTATATATTTAAAGCCTTTAATTCACTTAAGAGATAAAAAGCTTTCATGACGACATTAAATTATGCCTTTTAAGAGCTATTTGTACAAACTTTTACTGACATAGATAGCTTATTGGTTTTTAGATCGGAGCCGGTGGTTTCCACTTTTGCAGTTTTGGCAAGTTTGTTTACAATAATAACAATAATGACAAGGTAAAAAAAAGTCTTGAACATTTTCATTGGATACATTAAGGTACAATTTGAATATATCGCATATTATTCACTAGCACAAGTTGCTAGCATAAGCTGCAAAGTACTAAACTATTTACTCACCCGATTACGCCGCAAAAACAAGTAACTACAAGTCCACAATATACTTTTAAATCATAAATCTTGGATTGTTCTAAAACTTTATTAGTGAATTGGTTCATTAAAGCATACGTGCACTTACTCTGCCTGCACGGACACACATGTGACTATTCTGCACACGCTGGTTTTCCGGAACCTGCGTTTGACTTCACTTCCGTCGCGTACATTGTACGAAGGCCGTTCAGGTTAGCGAAGAGCTTAAGCACATGTAGCATGACATCTCAACACAAGAGATAAATAAATATAACTGCTTCTTCAGCGATGGACGACGAATGGGAGGAGGAGGAACAATTAGTTGTAGCGGAGCTGTCAGGAATTATCAGCTCAGATTTTCTCTCCAGCCGTCAAAGCACATGTAAGATAGTGGACATTGACAGTGAGCAGCCCATGATGCAGGTGGGAGGGTATCTTAAAATCTTTCTTTTTGTCCATCTTATCAATTCGAATACTAACATACAGGCATAATAAGACGATAAAAAAGCAAATGAAATAAATTAAAATTCGAATTTCTATAATCAAGCAACATACATTTATGCATTGTTAGTAATTTAATAGATTTAGAGCTTCACAATAATTTAAAGATGTTTTGCTTTGTTATTTTTACTTATGTTAATAAAAGTTTGACCTGTGTTTCTGTGTATACAAGTAATGACCTATTTCTTTTTTTTAATTGAGTACAAATAGGTTAATCAACGCCCATTTACATTTGTGCAAGAATTTTCCATATGAGTAAATTAGTAGTATACCATATTGATAAAGGACATAGTTTTTTTTATAGAATTTCAGTGTTTTCTTATTGTATTATTCTTATTGTATTATTAACAAAAAAGTAAAATCCAATATTTTGTGTAAATACATTCATAAAACAGGTGGGACGGTTTGTGTTTGCTGGGGAATATGAGGATGCCATCGGAACATGCGTGATCTTTGAGGAAGACCACCAGAGCAGCGCAGGCTCGAGTCCAGCACTCAGATTCAAATGTCACACGATGAAGAAACTGATGCTGCAGAGGACATTTCTGTCCGAGAGGAAAGAGGACGAGCCGGTCTCTAACCGCATAGAGCTACTGGCTCTTAACGAGGAAGTGTATGGACGTAAAAGTTCAGTTTGTGCCTACCTGGATCCAACAGAGACAGAAAAATCTGCGCTTGACGATTCTAAAGACTGTGAGGATCCTGAAATGAATGATGATTCATCGGCAGAAATGGATGAGAGCGAGGCAGGCACCTCACTGTTTCAGGCAGAGGAGACCATAGACACAACAATGAACCTCACCGGTTGTTCTGGCCTGGCATCAGCAGAAGAGGGAGATGGTGGCTCTTGAACGTACAGTTGTTTGATTTATAATCATTTATGATTATGATCATGAACATTTTGCATTATGTAAATATAAGTCTATGTTACGTAGAAGAGTCCCAAGACAAAACAATCCTTAATGTATGTCATATTTTTAAAAATATTGTTAATAAAAATATTGTCATTTTAATTTTTTTGTTAATTTACACTTTGAAAGGTTTAAGCCTCAGGGTTTTACCCTGCTCTGTCATGCCTAACATAGCCCATTTCCACTTTGAGAACGATTTACTTGATATTGAGTTAGAAGCTGACACTATAGGCGTTCCCTTTCTCCTAAATCCTACCTGAAGCCTCAATACATAACACCAGTGCAGAAAAAAATTACACTGGCCAATGCCGATCAACATGGCGAATGGGGCGGGGCGTGTAACGTGCTGTCCTAGCTGCGTTAACTCAAAATCTTTCTCCTTCACATTGATGATCCTGGAGGTCAGCGTAGAGCAGACACACATTGCGCTTCAGTCGGGCTACCAAAATGGATTTCCACCCTGCCCATCAGTCTATAAGGAGGAAAAATATATTGCAATACTTTTGCATTTTCTCACAAATTTGGTCGAGTAATTATGTTGTATGTAATTGTTGGGCATCAGGGAGCCGCCAATAATATGTGGGGTATTAAAATCACATTCACGCTGTGAACTGTATCAGTAACACTCCTAATGTCAGTCATTACTCTCTTCACGTGACAAGTGAAATCTCCCGCAGCAAGATTAAACATCGCTGATGTTATATGTGTGCGTATGTGAAATTATTTTTTTGTCAATTTGTTTTGTCTCCTTTACAATATTCTACATTAAAAATTATGTATTTTTTTTTATTTGGGCTACTTAAAATTAATTTCGGGCTACCAAAATCTAAAGTGCCTGCCCAGAGGGCTACCGGGGATTTTGAAATTTTGCAAGCCCTGAGCAGGCCCTCTTAATTGGCACCTGCCTTGTTGAACACACCATGTTTTGGCCACCTGTCACATGAGCGATAGCATGTGCTATGGCATTGTGCTGTCTCTCCTGCCTAGAGTGTGGTTGAGCTTTGGCAAAATCATCTGTGACAGGAACAGTGGGCCGTTTTGTCTGATATGCAGAAATGGCTTTGTGGTAAACTCAAGTCTCTTTAGTCCCACTCCAATACAGTAGGTGGTGAGCTGTAACAGCAAGCTGCTGTGATCTCAAATGCATCAGGTTTCAGTGCCCATGTAACAGGTAACACTGAGCTCTGTAGCATAAGCAGTGGATTAGTTCTGCTGCTGTAACGTTCTCAGTTCTCTGCATGTTATTATGGTTCAAAACACCCCTGAGCTACCCCTGGTGCTACCGTTTTGGTTTGACGCCTGCCCCACATACATTCACAAAATGTATGAATGCAGCTACTTCCCCTGTGAGAGCAAGCAGAATGCACATTATAAGTTATTTTGATGACTGGCTGGTCTTAGCCCACTCGAGGAATATATTAGACGGCCACATGTACGTTCTGTCGTCTTTAAGGAGTTTAGGTATCTGTGTCAGCATGCCAAAGAGTGTGCTTTGCCCCAATCGAACTATTACATATCTGGAGGTGCATTTGAACTCAGTCTCAATGAAAGCACACCTGTGTCAAACGCATGTGCGAGACCTGATGTTTGGATTTAATGTATTCAGCCTTGGGCATCCATCAGGCTGAAAAAGTATCGGAGGCAATGGGTGGTGATCTTGGCAGTCTATTACCTTAGTCTCCTCAATATGCGACCCATCCAGATCTGACTAAAGACCCATGTGCCAAGGAGGGCTTGGTTTTTGGGGTGTGTTCACCCGCCGGTGCCTAAATACATTGAGGTCATAACAAAATCCTGACCTATATCTGCAGGTCTTCCAACTAGGTATAGTCACTTGTTGTAAGGTGCTCATGATAGATGCGTCGACAATGACCAGGAAAGCCCTTTACGATGGCGTACTGGCCTCAGGCTCTTGGTCAGAAATGAAGAGGATGTGGTACATAAATGGCCTCGAGATGAAGCAGGTAAGGGCCCATCGTGTGCTGATATGCAGACAAAACATCTGTTGTGTCATACATAAATTACCAGGATGTTGTATGATCGAGTAGCCTGTATAAACAGCCTGATCCTGGTTTCTTACAATATATCTACAAATCTTAAATCTACAGCATGCCCCTTTCTTTAGAGCAGGGACCTTCACCACTCCCTAAAAGCCCGAATCATCTTGCTGCAAGTGCTAAACATAAAACTACAGTAAGTTTTATGAGGTTTACAAAGATGTTGAATGTATGTTTAGGGGTTTTCCGGTTGTGGCAGTACACAACATTTTTGATTAATTTAGCTTGACAATTTAAAAAAAAAATACTTAAAGGAAAAATTGTTTATGTTTAAATGTATGCATTAATATTTTTTATTAAAATGACTTTTATGCTTTTATGTTTTAAATGTCATTGAGTAATTGTTAAATTGTGTTATATATTTGCTAAAATACAATATTGTAAATATTGGCTAAAATAGCCCTATTTAACAAGAAAGTTGCATTTTAAGCTTTGGCTATAACAGCAGCTAGTTTAATTTTGTTCACAAAAATTGAGATCAAACAATCATTTGTGGACACCCTGTTCTATGTGTAACATTGTATTAAATTGACCCTCAACCACTTCTACAGATGTGCAGTGGTTTTTGTTTGTTTCTTGGCTTAACTTCATGAAAATACAATAAAACATCAAGGTATACATATCAGAAACAGTTTCAAATGCAGCTGCTACAGGTTTACTGACACTACAATAGGTTTATTGGCACCAGAAACAGATTTTACAAACCAAATACATGGGTAAAGATAATAAAGTATATGTATAATACCCTACACTTTTAAGAGTACAGCTGTTTGGTTCAGTACAACAGTGTGACATAAAACATTCTGTTGTGAAATCACAACACAGTTTTATACAAATATAAAACTGCACTATACAAAGGAGTGCAGTCCAAAAGCCTGGTCCTCATATAGGCAGAAACATGATTGTTCAAACAGTGTTTTCATCACAACACTCCCCAGACCTCCTCAAATGCTGAACATATTTTGGTACAAGTCAGTGCTGCAGACAGAGGATAGTTACTTATGGACACTGTTTTCTCTGTGTAGTCGATATTCACCTATGACAGAATGTAGAGAAAAGATCATCACAAATGTACTTGAAAACTGGGCACAAATCATGTTTCAAATTCTGTGCTTGGATTTTCTGTTCTACAACTCTACCAGAACAGACACTCACTGTTCCATGTGCAAATGCTCCAATGACAACAGCAGCAGGTCCATCTTTAGGCACAATGGTTCTGGGACACACAGCATCTCCTGCTTTGAAAGATGTAGAAAATCTGGGACATCCAGGTGGTAGGTGGTCTGATACTGGATTTTTAATCAGACGTAACAAACGCTGTGGACCATCTGCTGCTCTCACACTCAGCTTGTGCAGAAGATGGACTGCAGGAGGGCAAACAGATTTGATTTAGTGCAAGATACATAACATTTTTGGAATGATGGGGTTGGGTTTGGGGCAGAAGGGGGTGTTTGGTATGCCACGAGAGTACTGCGGTATGTACCGTGGGTGGTGTATTGCATTTTTCGCTTCGATTTATAATATTGTTACACCCCTAGTTTAAACTTTCACTTTTTACAGTTACATATCAAACAAACCTCAACAGTCTACACTGAAAATTTCCTACAGAAGTTTATTTTATAAAGTCAACTACACAGGAAAAACAACAAGTCCATTCTTAATGGAGTCAATGTATAAATGAAGTTTGTATGTGAATTTACCCATGAGTCCACAAAATCGTGCAAATGTGCGAGGAATTCTTGTCTGGGGGTTGATCTCGATCAAAACATTCTTCTCTGTGTGAATGTACACCTGTAACAATCCTGCTCTATTCAAAGGACTGTCCAGAAGCATCAACAGGCACTGCAATAAACAGACACAACGTTCAGTCTCCAAGTATAAAAAAACCCTCTATGACTAATTTGTCATTTTTTGCAACAAACTAAAACCATACAGTCAAAATCATCAAAATAGCTTTACATGTCAGTTTTCGTAATTAAATATAGACATGGACATAACTACACTTTTTATGGTAAACTAAATATTTAAAGGCCATCTAAACTAAGTTTAAACTAAGTTTAGTCACCATCAGATGACAAGGAAAAGTTAAACAGCTTTTACCTGATGTGTGATGTCAGGACGAATGCTTCCAGGGTCTCTTCCATTTTTTAATATCATACTCTTATGTTGATCACAATTCAGCAACTCAAACGTTTTTCCAACCTGCAACGAAACGCGTTTACATTTAACTTCTTCAGAAACAAAACAGTTTTTCATTAGAAATGTATGCTCTAATTACATGTTATAGCTCTAGTAATTAACGCAGTTTATTAACGCATCTTTTACCTTTACGGTTTCGAGCGTCGCTCCTTCTAAAACAACAACAAGTCGCTTTTCAGTCATCTGTTCATGAATATTTCGTTGCTGTTTTGCTGGTTTTGGTTCATATTCATCTAAATGCTCCAGACCACGCTTGTCTCCAGCGTGTGCAGCCATGTTGACACAGAACTACGACGCAGCAATTGTGCGTCACAACAGCGTTGTTCAGCGTGGCGCTTATTGATTATGGTTTTGCCACACTAAACTTAAAGAACAAAAGTCTCTTGTCATCTTGTCATCAAAATGATCTATTACAGTAAAATGTTACTGTTCATAATTTCTTTACAGCTGTAAAGCTGTTTCATTCAAATGTATAACTATAATGTGTTTTTTTCTAATTCAATTACTGTTTTATCATTGTAACAACGTTTTATTTTTATATAAAATGTAATATAAATATAAAATATATATCTAGGTTTGATTTCTTGTTATAAATTATATAATGCACAATTCATATTCAAAATAATGAAATATTTCTAAGTTGTTATAATGTGTAAAATAACTCTTTTGTATTAATTTACTTAAATAAGTTTAATAAAAAAATAAGTAATATGTGTGGCACATTCACAACTGTCAACCTCAAACTGTATTTACACTACAGAAAATAAAAGTACAATTATTCAATATCAGTGAATAACAAATATAATCCCTATAATGAGGTGAAATGCTCTCCTTGCTTATGATAAATCAAATTTACAGTGGTTCTTTCAAAGAAACAATAGTTTAACTCTAGTGTAACCACTGGTAAAACCAGTGTAACTTTTTCATATACAAAATATGTGAAACAAAAATGAGATCATATCCACTAAGCAGCTTTTAACTGTTCATCATGCACAATCGCATGATTTTTTACATGACTTTTTTAACATGTCATTTTTTAACATGTCTATATGCATATAAATGCTCGAAAACTCATTATTGTGAGTGGCTTTGTCCATATTTATTCACTCTCTCTTAATTCAGGAAACAGTGAGCAGCTCCAATGATTCAATGGTCCTGAACCAGCTCATCGATTCCACAGGTCTCAGAATGTTTCCTGCCAGATTCAGTGCATTCGATTTGGACACATCTCGGGAGGATAATGTTGATATTTATTCAGGCAGGTCAGTGGTTTCAGACAGAATTGTGAGTTTGAACACAGGACTGACACCAGGAAGGAAGATTCAAAGGGCATGAACTCTCGGTAGGAGTCTACATCACAGCTCACCTGTGACATTTAAATAAAGTGTTTAATTAGCACACATGCTTGTTGCTTATGCGTATTACAGGCCTATGTGTTTCTTATTGACGTGACCTCTATACCTTTGTAAAGGACGAGAGGAACAGGTGAATGTAAGAGAGGCCTGACAGAGACAAGTCTGCTGGATGCCTTGTGAAACTAATCTTATAAGCCTAAAGGAGGACCAAATGCAGTATAATAGTATAGTAAATAAACAATAGCAATCAAAAGCTTATTGCTCTGGAACATGGTAACTTACATGCAGTGCCACTTGCAGAGCAGAATACTGCATCCAAACCTCCTGTTGTTTAGAAGTGGAAAGAGATAAAGTCCCAACCTGACCCGGACCCTCAGTCACGCTCAGATAATGAGACCATACACACACACTCTCCAGCTCAGGATTCTTGGCGTGTGTGTGGACTAGTGGTGAGAAATTAAAAAATTATAAAAACATTAATTTACATATATACACACCCAAATGTCTGCACACACATTAAAACTCACTATCAGGTAACAGTAGGTGAAGAAAATCTTTTGCCATCAGAAATCCCAATGTCCCATAATTCAGCGCCCTGGAGAATATTATGATGCAAAAATTAATTAATACAATTTTAGACCTGCTAATGTTACATATTCTGTACATTATAAAAATACAGACAAAAAGTGTAGATTAAGTGTAAATGATAACTCTGTGTTTATAATGTCATCAAATACCTGGGATGTGAGAAATGAAAGAAAGGTGACACAAACATTCCAACAGGGATGATGATGTCATTACCAGAGAGGAATGGAGTGACAGACAAACTAGAGGACAGGGATGACAGAATTCATTAATAATACAATAAAACAAAAACAAATTACCCTACAATGGGAGCAGTGTCAAATCTCAGTGAATAATGCACTTCTAAAATCTCAATACCATTAAAATACCAATATTAATTTGCAATCACAATGTTTGCTAGAAAAATATATAATTCAATATAAAATTAGTGTAAACAATGACACTAATCAACTTAGTTTGTTCAATCTTTTGACTTATTTATTAAATCTTTAGTACTTACGTAAATCTTTACTTTAGTAAACATATAACCTTTGTATTTGATAAATATTTAAATACAGTATTTATAACTATAAAATTGATAATGATTTTTCTGTGAAACAACAGTGATGTGACTTATGGACAGAGCGAATGAAAGCACAAACCCTTCAGCCTGTATGCTGTGGGAGAGCAGTCTGCTTCTGCCCTTCTGTTCCAGCACCAGCATCTGCAGGTAGTTGGAGAAATAATCCTCCTCACTCACAAGCAACTGAGTACAGAGAAGCAGGGGCAGCAGGGGAAGCTCATAAATGTATTTAATTCACTCATTTTGTAAAGTGTTCATTCATTCATTGATAAGAATGTACCTCATCATAGAGTTGGTTGAGTTCTGTATGATTAAGGGCATTTGTTGTAGTAGACAGTCTTGGAGTGAGAGATTTTATCTGAAAAAGACAATAATATCTGAACATTTCATGCATAGATTTATTTAGACATTTGGTTTTGAATTTGTTTAACAATTTACCTTATTTAAAATAAGATCTGATGATTTCATGTCCCTCCAGGTCAGATCTGCTAGTTTTATCCTAATGGACGAGTAAATATCATGTATCAATTCTTCAGCCTGGCACAGAGAGAAACAATTTGTTTATTTATAACCTCTGTTTATTCTTAATCAATTTTTTTTGCTTTAACAAGTTAACCAAAATGAAGCTGTGTACCTCTTTCTGTGCATGTCTATCTCTGATCACATGACTCAGTAAGGTGTCAAAGCCCCGCTTGGTCTGCTGGACACACTTCCACCAGCGTGGTGTGTCCTACATTTGCAGACAATAAAATACAGTAACATCTATAATGCAATCTGAACCTACTTCACTTTATACAAACAGGCATTATGGGTAATTCATTTCTTGCAGACCTCTTGTGTATCTCCAGTTGCAATGGAAAAGTTTCTCTTTGTTTGGATGAATCTTGAGTCCAGTGCAGGTATCAGTGTTTGCAAAAGGCTAAAGATCATGTATGTATGAAGAGGATCACTGCAGATATATACACGCAAACACATAAGTGCATAATTTGTCAAGCTGCCATCACCTTCTGTAAAGAAAATATGACAAAATATGACCTGTATGACTTACGTCCCCATAATGTCATGATGGATTTTCCATTGGCTGATTGTCTGAGACATGTGGACAATGTATGGAAGATTGTGTATTAAAACAAAATCTGATTGGCTGATTGGAAGAGGCTGAAATGTGGCTTGTAGACAAGCCAGCCAATTAATGGCTGGAGCCAGAGCCTGTGAAGGAAAGAAGGCAACTAATAAGCAGGTATCTTCATAAATATACAATTTGTTCACCCCCCCCAAAAATCCTTTAAAAAGGCTTCACAATTTTCCAAATCCCTTTCTTCTACTGAATATCTCCTTTGTGTTTTAAGAAATAAAGAAAATCAATGGTAAGGAAATAATTATTGTGCATTGTGCATTATTTACATATAAAAATGTAACAAACAAATGCACAGACCTGTAGTTCTTGAATAGTAATTTTGTGGTAAAGTAACCGCTGGCTGAGGCGGTAGTGAAGAGGAGATGTGGCTACAGCAAGAGTTGTAGACAGAGACATGTAGAGGCCGCAGTGCTGCGTGGTTTTGCTGGAGGGAACTCCCAAAAGAGCCAAGTACTGACCGCAGGATAAAAAGAAGGGGCGTAAATACTGCCACAAAGAAACAAAGACATTACGAATGTACCAAAGAACCGTTTATTATAAAGAAGAAATGATGGATATAGATACAATTCTGCCACTCCAGTTATGAGTGAAATCTTGTGGCACAATGCCGAACAGAAACATCCATAAAACCAAAGACAAATACACTTACCTGAGAGCTAGCTTTGGATTTCTGGGTCTTGCTATTCCAGTCAATAGGGAATTGAAAATGAGGCTCATCAATCTATGAAACACAAACATTTCTTAACCGCCATATAAACCATACCATACCATTTTTTAAAGACCTCAATAAAGTTTTGTGTCTTTCAGTCCATGTGTTGTACATTTGTAGTCATTTATATGTGATTAAACTTTGAGAAAAACTTTTAGCAGATGCAGAGATACTATGACTCATCTTCTATACAGGGGTGCAAAACAAAGTGCCAATAAAATGGTTTCTAGAATGAGCATGTCCCTCCCTTTTTGTGTTTGTCAAATCAGGTCTCTAAATTATACTGCTAACTGATAATATTCTACCTTTGTTGAGTGATCACCTGTATGTACGGCTGACTGGAATCAGTTTGATTGTCCCTAGCAGTTGGCCCCACATATACACTGAAGAAAGGAAATGTAGAGTACTGGCCCATCAGCAGGGCCAGAGTGGTGTTAAAATCTGTCTGTTTCCATTCACCTGATACTGCCCAGCCACCCAACTACACACAAAGAGAGAAAGCGAGAAAGAGGGAGAGAAAGTGTGTACAAATCAATAAACAAAAGACACTTGCAAACAGCGGAGTAGATCACATGCTAGATAAATCATAAATGTCTTTGTATCTTCCCTTTTCCCAGAAAGTGTGTGTACCTGTTGCAGCAGAGTGAGGAACGGTTTTGTACCCGCTTTCTCTGGGGATTCTGACTTCAGGCAGCTCTTGAAGAATTTCTTTGCCTTCTGTTCTGCTGTAATCATGAAAATGGCCTCATCAGGAGACTCTGGCCAAACAGGGATCAGATTATATGTCAAAGATGATGAGGTAAATTACAGAATGTTTAGAGTATAATAAACTACCACAAATTAATGCTGGATTGTTGAGTAGCAAAATCAAGACCAACTTGCCTGAAAGTTGCTAAGGTTAAAAACTATTAAAAAATGTAAAAAATAAGTAAAGAGAAAAGAATAAAGAAAGCATATAACTGGTTGTGAGAAAGGAATTTTACTAACCTAGTATTTCTTTAATGGCTTTCAGCAAAGCTGTCTGTCTGTCTGGAAATTTGTCTATCTGCCTATCATGATTTTCTTGAACATCTGTTTCTCTTCTCATCCCCACCAGTTCTCCACTCCTCACATCCCTTTTCTTGACTTGTCCTCTATTGTCTTCATTAAATATTCCCTTGCCTTTCTGTCTCCTGCTATTGGTTGGTGGTCCACAGGCTGACAGGAAGTAGTCACAGGGGTGAGAAAAGGGATCCATGCCAACAGAAAAATGTTCTGATGTTCTTACACAGGCAGGAGACAGACATGGTGGAGCAGCTGTGACAAAACGAACAGAGAAATCACATTTCTACAAATGAGAAATGTGTAGAAATGTGTCTCTCACATTTTTACTACAGAATGGTTTTCTGTTATAGCTTTCAATGATAGCTTTTTAATGATTTTCTATTGTTTTTAGTTTACCAGATTTGTACCTAAAGTCCATTGTGAAATCCAGAATTCTGCAGTCTTCTGTTGATGTGCATAGACTGCCAAACCTAAGGTAGTTGCGAAGAGAAAAATGGCAAAAAGAGCCAATAAAAGCTTGCAGTTCTTGTTGCAGACCACTGGATTTGATTCATCAGACTGAGGCTGCTCTACTCGCATTATGACCATTTCCTGTGGAGATATAGAGGTTAAGTACAACTGTTTTGTACACAAACACTTTAAGATTTGAACATTAGAAATGTCAGCCTCCATAAAACATAAAGAGTAAGTTAGCCATTTGCTAACCAGTACACCGACAACCCATCATATACAAGATATTATCTCCTGACATTAACACCTGACAAATAACATAAATAATATGCAAATAATGAGCAACAGCTTAATAAGAATACATATATTTTATTACATTCATATATTATAGATTTTCAGCCCTGATATAAATGGTGCATACATGAAAGGCCTAAATCAGAAGTGTTCAGGTGGTCACACCCCAGCAGTTTTTTTTTTATAAAAAAGCATGTAAACCACTTAACAATATAAAGACATTGTATTAATACAAGTCACACATATTGTGTTAGATTTGGTCATGTTTTGGTCATGTATTTTTTGATGACGGAGTCATCTTTTTAAATGTCATTTTAATTCATCACAAAAACCCAAGAGTTGCATTTCTGCTTTTTTCCACTTGCGTTTCCACTTTAAACTTTTATGCAAGTTCAAGCTAAAAAACATCATGAACTGTATAAGAGATGTCCAGACATAAAACACAAATTTTTTTAAACACAATTTACAAATAACTCAAAAAGCAACCGCTTAACTACTAATTACATGCATAACTACAGCACACTTTTACAAGATGATGCTTATTCAGGGGTCTTGGGTTCAAATCTGGCTTACAGCATTCCCTGATCCCATCCCCTCGACCCCTCCCCCCATCTTTTGCATTCTCTCACTATTGTCAATAGTGTCACTACCCCCAAAAACAAAATAAGAAATTAATTTTCAAGTATTAAAAACCTCACCTGATGGCTTTCATTCATCTTGTAGTTTCCTAGATACTTCCTACATGTTGGTGTTCTAGAGAAACTGTCTTTCGTCAGAACGTCTCTCTCTCTCTCTCTCTCTTTCTATCTATCTCTCTATCTCTCCCTCCGTCAACCACTAGTCATCCAGCCTCTATCTGACCTCATCACACACTCCGCTCACCCTACAACTGACTGATAATATTGTAATGACCTGACTGCCACATAACCCTTTTCATTAACACATGTAATCTGGGCCATTGCATAGAGTACATCCTGAACTCCATTCCTTTCACAATTTATGTTACAAGTTATGTTTATGTTACAAGTATATAGTGAAATGAAACAACGTTTCCCCAGACCAAGGTGCTCCAATAAACAATGTGTCCCAAGAAAAGATTTTACCCCACAATGCATTTGGGTCAAGCCATCCAAAACAATAAGGCTACAAAATAGAAGACTTTAAGTACATTATTAAACATACATATTATATATATTATATATTATATATAGAAGCTGTATGGTTGTTTCTCATACATATATATTTTCAGCATGATGTTTTTACATGCACGTCGGCACTCTTGACTATCAGTTGTGTGTGTGAGGCTGGTGGGGGATGATAAGAGTTGAGGGGGTGTGAAGGGAGCGAAACCACAAAAGAGAACGTCACACATTGCGTGGGAACGGACATGTTCTGAAGCTGTCACGACACAAGATGTAAACACACACACACAGGGCTACAAAAACACTCAGACCCACTACTGTAAAAAGGAAATATATAAGTACATGTATATAAGTGCCATTTGTCTCACTTATATACAATTTGTTTCTGTTAACAGACGTTTTTCTAAATATCTAAATCTAAATTATTGTCCCCACAATATCAACATAATTTTTCTCTTTTAAACCAACAAACTATTTCATACATCAAAAATCTTTGTCATAATCAATATAAAAAAGTGTGCATCATGTTTTTGCACATACTTGTGCAGTTAAAATTTGAATTTTAACTTTTAAGAAGCATAACATTAACCTACACCCCCCTGAGCATGTCAAATAATTGACAGCCGTTTCAGAAGGCATTGTCAACACCATATGATAAAATGTATTAATTCACCTTTATATTGCACAATACAATATAAACATATAAACAAAGGTTCAGTCCATCAGAATTTTATTTTTCATAGTTCAGAATACAATAAAAATGGTAAAGGAAAACATACAAAAGCAGAAATAACACACTGGCATATATTTGACCGTAAACAAACACACATTCACATATTAAAAAGAAATTTAGATGCTCAGCACTGATATAAATGGTACATAAATGGAAGGCTAAATTAGAAGTTTTCAGAAGGTCACACCAACTGAATTTAGCACTTATTGTGATAATATCAGCATAAAAACAGACATTTTAATAATAGCTACATTTGGTCAGGTAATTGTATTTTTGTGATTTTTGTAGATGTTTTTTTGGAATATCTCGGACAGGAACGTGAAGTACCAAAGCCAGAGGAGAGACATAACTGTACACAGAGGTACAGGGACAGATGAGAATGTTTTTATGTGATGAATAATGTGCTATCTAATGTAAAAACAATATCCAGTCAAATGTGTTAACCTGACCAAAATTAGACATTTATGGTGACAGAATTTATGAACTAAAATAACAACGTTGCAAAGTTTGAAAGTACTAACTAAAGGGAATGATGGATGTTTAAAACTGTTCTGAGGGCTTCATTTGTTCAGAATCATGTTACATAAGATGCATCTACAATACAACTGTTGGTTTTTACCAAGCATTTATTAAAATTACCTACAGCTTTGAGATGTGGAATATATTCTGATGTATATAGCCAGAGGGCTCTAGTTTGAGGATTATCTGAAGTCATTGTGCTTAATAATACTATATTATCCTAACCTAGCTGCAATGTTTCATCATAGACTTACTACAGTAGGTGTATGTAATATTACAATAATATTACATAGAGTATTGCTAGATTCAACATGCTTCTCCTTTGGAAACATTTTAATGAATAAGTCTACCTAGAACTTTACAATTACTTAACACCTCAGGCAAACTGTTTTATGTTATTAACTAACAGAATGAAACACAATTATGGCAAATATTATTCTTCAATTGATACTGGTTATGATAATCAATGCAATACTTAACTGTATCATCACATATTTTGTTCAGGTCAAAAAGAATGTGCTTTTTAAAATATTTGATCACTTACAGGCAAGCAGTTCTATAAAAGAAGCATGCATAACAAAAACACAAATCTTGTTGTTTGTTCCCCCATTTCCCTCTCAACGTTTTGCTTGTTTACATTTAAATCTCGTCTCTTCACATCAAGCACTTCTCATCAGCTAAGCCATATTAAAAGTAAATGGATTGCTGTGGATATACAGACTGTGTCTTCCCTCAGTAGTCAGCTGTGGTAAAAATGTATGGATGTTTTGAGTTTTGTAAAAGGCATGCTGGGAGTCGCTTGGCATGCGGAACCAAAACTGTGATGCAGTACATTACCTCTGCACCGAGTCAGTCACAACAGTAAAAAAGCAACTCAAATTTACACTAAAACCTCACCTCCACTTGCATATTAAACAACCTAGGGGTTCATTGTGTAGTATGCTTAACATTCAGCCAATAAGAAAAAATGTGGGCACTAACATTTTGCTCACGCATATCAAGCCCCATATCTGTAATAAAACAGGGTTGTGATGGCAAGCTACAGGTTTGGCTCTCAATAAAGGCCATTTAAAAGCAGCAGAGCTTTGTCAAAAACAGGCTACAACATTTATGATAAACAAACGTACTGTAAATAAAAGTGCGAAACTGGTAAATTGAAATAAAAAAAGAGAAATATAAAAACACAAAGCCATGTGGCAAATACATTATCAAAGCTGAACCACTTTTGTGTCTTAAATCTGGTTTAGATTTGTAGCAACTGTCCACCAATCAGTGTTTGGCCTGCTTGGCACGGTGGGTGTGGCACTTCATGCACAGAATTCTGCCATCCAATGGGTAGCAGCCATCAGCATCTGCCTCTATGGAAAGGGGGCGGGCACAATCCTGCAATGAGAAAGAGAGAGAGAGATGTTATTTGATAATTAGAACCTGGAAGCAACTTAATATGAAAAACAGACATCTCCCACCTCACAGCGGTAGCACTTCAGGTGAAAGTTCTTTTCTAAAGCAACAACTCTGACAGTCTCTTCACTTCCAGGGTCGGGAACAATTGGCTCATTGCAGCTTACGCAAAGAGGAGAGAACCGACTGAGAGAGAGAGAGAGAGAGAGAGAGAGAGAGAGAGAAAGAGGGAGAGAAAATAGAAATGTAAAAGGGGTTAAAGGAAAGAAAAAATAATATTCAGTACTTCGTACTGAAGACACTTTTGTCCTAGGTGTTAAATTGTTATTATTTTTAAACAACAATATTACATTATCTTGTGAAATTATTCATAAACAGATTATTTTTTCAGATAATTGTAAAAATATAATTAAATTGTGTATTTTAATGGTATACATGCAAAAAATACTAGCTATGTAATTAGGCTTTTGGTTATTTTTTCTTAATGTAATAATTAATCAGTGTTGTAATTGGTCTATGATGAGTGTGGTGGCTCACCGATGGTAATCTTTGACACAATAGGGGTTATTGTTATCATCGGTGATGAATGGAGTGCCCTCCAGGGTGCAGCTGCATGTAGTGCATGTGAAACAGTGGGCATGGAAACACTGGCCCACTGCCTTCAGGACCCGATCTGTGATCCGCTCCCCACAGCGGGAACACACAGACAGAGAGTTCTGGACACACACATTCACACACACAAAAAATGATGACAAAAAAATACAAAAAACAGAAAAATAACATCTAGAGAAAAGATAATATTTGTGTTACTGCTATTCAAAGGTCAGAGTATAAACAGGCACAAAAATGTGTCAAAAAAAAACAAAGCAGTGCAGCTGAGCGTGAACTTTTGTGAGAATAAGTCAGCTCACCGTGTAGCATTCTTCACACTGAGGTGTGCCGTCACGGTCATAGAACTGCATGCCCTGCAGGGGGCGCCGACAGGTCATGCAGCAGAAACAATGAGAGTGGAAGAGTTTATTCATAGCTCTCACGGCAGGCTGAGATCTGGACAGAGCCTCTCCACATTTACCGCACACCTCTGAAAAGAATTTGTATATATTTGAAAAACAAGGTAAATTATGTTCACGGACTTCAAATAATACATTTTTAAACATTATTTTACCTGTTGTCCACAATATTATCAAAGCTTTCAATAATTAGTTTTTTTATCCTCATTTTTTTGCTGGTGCGCTTTAAAACATTATGCAAACGTCCTTTTCACATGTGAAATGACATACAGGGCTTTGCTGCACTCATACTAAAGATTTTTTTGTCAAATGCAATATAGTTTACTGCCATATTATTCAGCCTCTTTACAAAATCTGCAAAAAACTGTGACAGCAATCAGGCTGAAAAGAACTGCACAAACTTTCAAGGTTAGATTTGAATAATCTTTGAATAAAGTTAAAAAAAAATCTTCAGCCACTCATTTGTACCTTTGGGATTCTTCACAAGATAAAGAATCAGGTTCTAAACAAGACCAAAAGATTTTACTTTCCTCTTTCCCATTTTACTAACGACCCAACATTTCATATTGGGTCGTTTTTGCAGGTTAGTGTATTTTGGGAACAGAGGAGGTTTTTACTGTAAAAAGTAACTGTTTACTTTCACAGTATGATGAACACTTTTTATTTAAAAATAGCAAAACAAATCATGATTTAATTAAATATGTGAAAGTGGTTCCTGGATATCATCCGCACCCACATCTAAGCTACACTGGAACTTCAAAACAAAGAAAATCAATCCTGACAGAGTTGCTCTGACAGAGTGAGATCATTACAACACTCATCTAGGCAGGGGAGAGGTGAAGTGTTAAGACACTGATAATACAAAAATAAACTGAGATAGAGAGTCAATATGAAGTCAAACACCTTCACACACACAGATGGGGGGAAGGGTCAGACACTTGGGAGGAAAGGTTTGGCACCATTTCACACTCAATGTTTGTTACAGCTTGTCTACCGTGTTTAAACGAAAACCATATGGACATCAGCAAGGCTAAAATAAAAAAAAATACATTTATTTGGTAAACCAAAACATCAAATGCAAATAGAATCATTCTAATTCAACTGGTTCTTTTTAAAAGTTCTAAAAGAATGTAAAAGGTGAGGGTGTATACACAAGGTGGAGAGGATATACTTCATGTGCATGTGTGTGTACCCATATGAGGAGAGCTGATAACAGTGTGTGTGTGGCTATAGTGTGGCAGAAACTTATATAGTGTGGCTATAGTTTCTGAACATAATTATCTCTAGATCTAAATCTCTAAATCTGACAAAAGCTGAAATGGTCCCTACAAAGAAACCGGCTTTTAAAGTGCAGTAAGAGATTTCCGAGAAACACTGTTGGTATTTAAAACAGACACCCAAACAAAAAAAACTCTCCCTTGATTTCTCCATCTTAAAATAACAAACACGCTGTACAAGACAGGTAATAACTAACAGTTGGTGCATACATTAAGCGGTAATAAAAGCGGCTATCTATAAAAAAAATAGGACAAACCACATAACTCAGTATAGTGGCTATAGAAATGAAAGTCCTGCTGTACTGTTGCAGGACTTTCCTGTTGGCTTTCCTGTAGCTCAGTGATTAGAGCATGGCGTTAACAACGCCAAGGTCATGGGTTCGATCCCAGGGATTGCACATACTTAATGTATAGTGATCAATGTGTAGTATAATGCAATGCAAGTCGCTTTGGCTAAAAGATTCTGCCAAATGCCTAAATGTAAATGTATAGATCCCCACTGTGGAACAACAAATGTATGTGTGTAGGTGTGTACCTGTAGCAGGAGACGTGATCACAGGTGGATGTTTGTCCATGTCTTTGATGAAATCCTGGGTCATTTTCTCCAGCTCTTCTACTTCCCTCATGGTGAGAGGAGCTCCACCAGGACCTGGCCCTGAACCTGTACCAGACACCTATTAAAAAACAACAACACACAGCCTTTCTCAATAATGCCCATTTCAGTTGCTCCAAAACATTCCAGTAAAAGTACAAATTTAAATCTTTTAAATGTTACAACATCTTCCTCTTTTGATGTTTGTAAACAACATTCCTCAAATGTCCCTCACAAATGCCTGCAAATAAATTCAGCCCAAACACACAAACTCGATTCAAATAATCGACCTAATCCTTAGCTGTGCATTTTATTTTTAAACATACTTAAAGATAAAATTAGAGGTTAAAAATATCCTATTGACACTCCTAAGCATTTAAAATCTGATAATAATACTGTAATATTTACAGTACAAATGCGATTGATCTTCATGTCTGCTCGCGTGCTGATTTATAATTATGCACACTTTATAGAAAAGGAGGATGGCAAACTTTAATACTGCTCTTTTCACTGCATTGCAAGCACTTCTGTTTTCTTCTGGAGATGCACATATAGTTTCTCTTTATATTTTCTTCTTCACAATGATCTGCATGTAATTCAGATGAAACCATTTAATATAATTCAATCTTTGTTTTGTACATAGTACTAGTCTTTATTTCATTTTCATTTTGTGAACTTTAAACTGGTTATCAAATTTGAAGTTTAAGCTTGAAAATCTCCAACTGACTTCCAGTGTTTGTCATTCAAAATCTATAGCAGGACATGACTGTAATATTTGCATACTGTACTGTATTTGGTCTATTCTTTCTTGGATCTCTTTAACTACCCAAAGCCACCGTTTAATTTGCAAAGGCAGTGCTGTGTTACTGTATCCTGCTTCTTGTACAGGCCCGACAAAAAACAAGACATTCTACTTTTAGTGGTAATTTATATTAATACGTCATTTCATAAACTAAAGAACACCCACCTTAGGTGGAACAGTGTTTCCTGTAGGTCTGTTGTTTGATGAGACAGGTGATGTCTTAGGCTGAGGTGCAGCGGGTGGGGATGGAACAACACTTTGCTGACTACCAATGGGAGATCTTGCAGAGTGATTAAAAGCAGGTGCAGGGGCAGGAACACTTGCTGGAGGAGGTACCCAGGCAGAAGGAGCGGCAGGAGGAGCGGCAGGAGGAGGTGGGAAAGAGCTTTGAGCAGGACTTTTAATGGTGTGATTAAACCCTCTTGCACCTCCTGAAGGTGCAGGACTCCCTGATTTAGAAACAAAATTTGAATTCGGCTGACTGGGGGTGATGTTGGTTTTTGTAGCAATGGCTGGGCCTTTAGCCAATGACTGTGCAGGGGCAGGGACAGAGGCTGGGCTTTGATTGGCCGGTCTCACACGGGCACGTAGCTCTTCAGCCCAAGGGGCCGGGGGTGGACGATCCTGAAGCTCAGGAGGGGGTAGAAAGGAAAGAGTAGGCTTAGGGGCAGTTGGTGGTGGTGCAGCTGGCTTTGGCGCTGATGCTGATGAAAACTGGCTAGGCAACTAATCAAACAAACACACAGACAGCAATACATCATACGTCTCACAAAAGAAAAAGGAAACTCAATATCCACTTGTAAATGTAGCTTTGTAGACTCAGCTTGTTGGTTGTTAAAACAAAATGTTTAATGCTCTCATCGTTTGTAAATCGCTTTGGATAAAAGTGTCTGCTAAATGATTAAATGTAAATGAATATCGGCAGGTTTACAAAATTTCTTAACTATGACATTAGAGTGGTGCAAGATTAAGATTACATAATTTCCTCTATTCTACGATTGCCATAAAGATTAACCTGTATAACTTTCATTCATACAAGTTTGGAATTATGTAAAAGGAATATTTTTAGGATAAACTCTTTCTGTGAGGTTCACAGATTACCTGGCACTCTATTCTTTTGCTTCAGGAACATAAAGTTGTATATGTGAGTTTACCTTTGGATTAAAAGGTCCACTAGTCTCCATCTCTGATAACATATTAGTCAAAGAGCCCAGCTGCCTGTCAAAACTCGTCTGTTTCTCCAGCAGCCTCTACAAATAAAAAATGAGAAATGATACAGGAGAGATCAGAGTAGTTCAGGAGAGAAGAAATGACAAGAGACGGTGAATCAGATGTTATGTGAGAAAGAGTGAGAATACTTGAATGTGAGGTCATAAAGGAGTGGAACAAGCAACAACAGAATGTGCGAAACAGAAAATGACAAGGTCAGGGCTAAACAAACAGATATAAATTGGATGAGGGAAATCGTGCCTTTTAAAAAGCTTCATTGGTTTATTTTTAACACCCAATTAAAGTGTTTCAACCAAATTAAATACAAATACACCAGGAGAATGTGCATTTGAAAACACAATGACAGGGACCAAACTCTTAGAAGTATAAATGACAAGAGTAGGACATAAATCACAGCAATGCCCTCAGCTAAGTCCTAATCAAAGCATGAATATGCTTACTCTATAGACCCAGGGTAGATGCCAATTTTAATTTAACACTAATGAAAGCAAGGCTATGAACAGATTCGCAGTCCGTTTATTGGCTTTAGTTTTGAAATCCGATCTTTAGGACTGACTATCTTTCTGTGAATGATTAAATGATTCATTTGATTCATATTTCAAGAGATTCACTTGTTCAGGCAGTGTTGTCAATACCTGGTATACCTACACTATTGTTATACTAATCACTTCAAACATCAAAAACCATTTTCTACAATGTGAACCCAGTATTTGAATCAGATCCGCTAAATAAATCAAAAAGCCTTCATGTACCAGGCCTCATTTTCATTTCTGTTAAATATAATAGTGTTCTGATTAAGGTTGTTTACAATCAACTCCACAACCTGAAGGAGACAACATAAGAGCGATCAGGTACTTTAAAGATAACATTTAGAGAACATTTACAGCAAATGAGAAAGGTTTGTAATAACTGTAGTTTGGCTGCTTACAACAGCGACTGGGTCTGTTTGATTGAACGAGGCTTTTGAGAGTGACGATGTAACCCAATTACACCTCACACACCACAATAACACATCCATAAATAGAGCCGGAGCTTATATGGACATGTCAGCAGTCAGCATACACAACTGTCTCATAGGACATCAGAGTTTACTGCTGCAAACTGCTCTAATAAGACTTTCCCATGTCCTATTCCAACTATTTTACGGCATACTTTAAAATGCTGGAATGCCATATCAGGCTAAAGAATGAATTTGTCCAAATAAATTTGTCTAGACCTAAGAGCTAATGCTGGAATAAAACTAGGGTCAGTGGCTTAATACTCACAGGAAGCTAATAGAATGGTTCACACAGGAAACTGAAACTTCTGTCATTATTTGCTTACCTGTTGTTGTTCAAAATCTGTATGACTTTCTTTCTGCTGTGAAGATCAAGATCTATTGAAGAATGTCTGTAATGTTCTTTTTCATAATGGGAGTTGGTCAAAGTGACATAACAGAACCATAAAAGTAGTTCATGCAATTGATGAGCTATGTTACATGTCTTCTGAGGTTTATCTAGTTGATAGATTTTTGTGAGGAACAGACTTGGAATACACTGCAATTCTAAGGTGCAAATTTTGTCAATTTTTGAAGTTTGATAGTCCCATTATGATAAAGAACATTCTAAAAGATATTTAAGACAAACTATAAAAGATATTTGTGCTCCACAAGTTTGGAACAACATAAGCTCTTATTTTGGGGTAAACTATACCTTTAAAGATGCTCCGAGATTAAATTCAATCTACAATTAAATCCAGTGTTTGGGGACTTACTTGAGAGCTGACACCTCCACCAGTCTCAGGCAGAGGGGGGGGTGGGGGAGGGGGAAAGTGGGCAGAAGGTACAGAGGTGAACTCCTCAGGAGGTGCAGGAAGGGGCAGGTCTTCTGTAACTGGGGGTGGGGCTGGGAATGCAGGAGGGGCATCATGTGCAGGGGGTGTGGTCTGGCATTCTGGAGGAGGGGCTGGGAGCTCAGCGTCATCCAGTAGAGGAGGAGGAGGGGGTGGGAAGTCTAATGAATAGAGGCAGTTAATTGTATTACACTTGTACCATTTACACCAATTTTATCTATATATCATACCAATTATTTTTTACTTGTTCTGAAAGCATTACAGCATAGATTTTGTCCATACTGTACATATGGCAGTAACATCACCGTTATCTTTCACATAATGTAAACTTTGGGGCAATGTAGCAGAATAACAGAAGTAGACAGAACGTTGCTTGAAAGTATAAACCAAGTTCAGCAGGATATACTCTGCAAAAATTTGATAAGTTCTCACAAGTCGTTTCAAGTTTTTCCTCTGTGTTTCTATCAGTACGTTTTAAGTATATACTCAAAATGTGCCAAGCACATGTGTTGCAATGCTACCCTAAAAGGAATTAAAACAATTGTGCAATGCTATACTTACCGCAAAGAACAAAAATCTGAAAACAGGTACCATGAGCCTGCTGAAAAGCACTTTGTGTGAATCATATTTTTAATAGTAAAAATCAGCAACATCATAGGAGGGGCTTGTGAGGAGGTTAAACTGTTTGCCGACCAATGGTGGATAGGAAAAGTGTTGAAACCGTTTGAAAATGACTTTTGCGATTCTGTGGCACTAGTGGCGCAAAAATTACCTTTAAGGAAATGGTCTTACCCTCACAAACAGCTGAAGGAGGCGGGGGCATCTCTCCAACTCGTCCAATTACACCAGTGCTTGCAAACGAAGAGGGCTGTGATTGAGTTGCCTGTCCTTTGGCGCGTGGAGGAGCAACAGACGCAAACTTTTTGGGTTGGTTGTAGAAAGACGGGGCGGTGACTTTGACGGAAATGGAGGAAGTTACCACTAAGGGCTTGCTGCTGCTGGAGTCAGCCATCTTAATCTGGAAACAATGTGGGGGAAAACATGTCATTTGTAAGCAAATAAAGAAAAAAAAATACAGTATCGCATTACTTTTTCCACACAGTTTAAGTACAACATTTTTTCTATGCAAACAAGAAACTGTAATTCAAGCCCACCACTGATCTAGGTTACAGGTTTTGGCAGAACAGCATATGGAAAATCTTAATGTTTTGTTAACGATCTGTAGCGTGGTGCCTGGATCAGCTTTGCTCCTGTAGAACTGGTACTCTAGAGAGAAGTCCATCTGTCTGTAAGGTTGATTAAACATCTGGGTAACATTTTAATAACCATAGCCACATTTCACAAGTTTTCAAATGGCCTGAACATGACCAGGAAATGTATCAATATTTGTATATACAAAGTTATACAATAACATCTGACTGGAACACAAGTTAAGAAGTTCAAAAACATTACTGGGGGATATTAAACAGATTGTGAGAATCTGTTCCACCCACTTTTATTGTAACTACAGGGAATTAAATCACGGTGAATGATTTTGTTCCTTCGCTTTTGTAAATAAAGTTCCAGCTATTCAGGTTTTTAAAACTCTTTCAAGAGTTCATGACATGTTTTTTTATTTTATTATGTTCCCTGAGGTGTAATTATAATATTACTGAAGTTTCTTGTCCAAAAAAAGCAATTCAAAAGTCATTTATGCCTTTTTTTATGTTTCTTTAATGCATAACTCTGCATGCTCTATATTTGCTTAACTATGCATCCCTTGGCTAACTTCCCCTTATTAAATCTCAGGTACTGTTGTCTATTTTAACTCGTTTCATATCCATTTTGTTTAACTTTGTTTCACATCCTGCAATGAGCTCTGAGAGTGAAACCATATTCTGATCATTACAGATATAGATGAGCGATCTGATCCATTTAAACACTCATTCAGCACCAACTAGTCAACTAGTAAAAGCACTACTTGAACTCCGCAAATCAGTTGTTTACTGGGATCCTTAAGAATACTATGCAAGCAGGTGCTACACAAACCCAGCAACAGCACAAGGTTTAATAATTAATAATTAATTAATTTCCATGTATCAGTAATTCTGCAATTCAAAAATTATGGTATATATCTAGTTTTCTCTTTGTTACGTCACTGTGACTGGCCAGGAAGCTGGGGACAAAAGGTGTTTGTTGGACTGGGGCATTTATTTTCTGGTTTTAGGTCAAAAGATCAAGGATCATTTGATTCCTCATGAAATGAACTAACAGGACTCAACAGACACGGATAGGGAGTGACACAAAGACATGCATGTCCTCCTGTTGCAGGATATTATTTCTGTTTTGATCATGTGTGTATGCAAAAAAGCACCAAACTGAGGTTAACAAGGCTTAAGTCAACCCACGGTTGCCCCTCTAGGGGGTATGAGCTCAACTAGGCTTGAATTAGAAAGAGTTTGAGTGCTTTGAGACATGTGGATGTGATCTACCACAGGAGTGTTCTCATGGCTTGAGTTATGCACAAATATTTACCTTAAGCATGTTTGCCATTAAAGATGATGGCATTACCTCATTCCCTACGTCCTGCTTCTGCAGCTGGGCCTGGTCTCATTTGACCCAGCCACTTAGTCATAACTGTTTCTCCTCTGTAGTTCTCATAATATAGCCAATGAACAATATTAAAAACTCCTACATTGAAAGTATGAGTTACGGATGATGGCAAACAACGAATATTGGAGCCATGCTTTTTGTTTTTCTAGCAAGATTTCCGTCTTATGACCTGTCAAATCATGTCATTTTTAAAGTAAATAACTAGTAGAGAATAAAAGGGAACATCCAGAAAAACAATAACATGGCAGACTTTTCTTTATACTTTTCCCTTTCTATTTACAAAAGCTTATATAATTCTATGAGTCATTTTATTTCATGGTAGATGTATATATCATAATATAGTTTTTTTTATGTAAATACATGTTTTATATAGACTAAAAAATGGCAAAGGCAAATGTTTAGATAATACAGGAAATAAAATAGGTTACAAGTTTTTTTAAGAATATTCATGACAAATAAATTATTATCAGTGCACAACTTCAAAAAACAACTTTATTATGTAACACGTTTGTTAAAATACTCGAAACATTAAAAATAACATTATAAAATTGACAGTTCTTAATGAGTTTTTAAAACTATCTAACCTAGCATCTAGTTATTCCTTATCTTGACATGTAGAAACGATACAATTCACACTGTATATATTCTCATAGCGCCCATCCCTAGCCTGAATTTAGTGGTGAATGATTTTAATTGAGGGGAGTTATTATGGATTGTTTAGTATTTAACTCCCACACAAAACCACAACCACAGGCTTCAGCAAATTTCAAGTTCTGGCATGAACAAAGAAGGTCTGGTTTCACAAATACTGCTAAAATGTCCCAAATCACCTGACTAGAAGTACAGATCCATTCTGCCCTCATGGCTGATTTAAGATGCTTTTCTAACAGTTAAAGATGCTTTGATGTGGTCTACCAAACCATCTCTATATCTGAAAACCTGTTAATGGATACTGTATAACCAGTGGAGATACAGAATTTAGGGCCAAAAAAGGGAGACTATAAAAAAGGGGTTTAAGACTAGTCCCAGTTCTAAGTGTGCTATGAGAGGCAGCCACATGTAAAGTTCAAATTCTTCACCTTTTTCCTTCTGGATCAGACGTGGAGTTTAATAATGCAGAGATGTATGTCCTGATGAAAAATTCACACAAGACTGAAGACTGAAGTCACAAACCCTGAAGTTTAACAGATTCTTTATCCATTGAAGAATTAACGGGTGTTATTTTAAACAAACAAAGGCCAAAGCAAATGTTTTTGTAAGTTTGCTTTTGGCGTCTGAAACTTTAAGGAGTTTAATTTGGCTGTGAAACACTAACCGCCATTAGTTGATATTATAGACAGTAACATAATAGGTGGGGCCCCACTTACTTCACCTGTATATAACTGTAGCCCCACCTACATTAACGTCATCTTTTCTGATTCATTTATTCAGTCTGTCACATATCCTGCTACTTTTCAGGTGGTCTACGAATGTTTTCAAACAGTTTATCATTACTCAGCTGTTTGGATCTTTTTTATTAAGATCTTCACTTCATTTTACATGAAATGTTCTGAGTAAGCTGTATATAACTGCTACTCAGCTTCCAATAACTGATGTTCTGTAGAACACACGCTGGTCCTCAAAGTGCAAAGGTAATTACTTACAAGCGTCTCTTGCCACAAAATGGAAATGACCACATCCCTAATTCTTAGTTCCCTTTATCTAACTGCACCAAAGAGAACAAAAGACCTAACCACGCCTTCTGTTAGCTTTGGTGTTGGTACAACCACCTATTCATCATTCTTTGGAAGGAACTGTGTTTGGGGAAAGATTAATTCTGGTCAGTTCTAATTGAGAGCTATGCAGGGTTTTCCCTCTCTGTTGAGGCAAACAGCTGCCAGAAAGCTTGGTGTGTTTGGTCTTTATACAAAGCACCCATAATATTTGGGTACAGAAATTATGTGTGCATGTGCATTGCTGGACTGTCTGATAATGTGCAGAAGATAAACAACACATTAGAGAAAAGCAATCTCATGCAGCACAACAATCTAACAGTAATCCAAATCTAGGGAATCTTAGGGAAAATACCATTACGGAAAACAGCTCCAGCCAAGGATTTGGTCTGATCGAACTAGAACTTTCTTAATGTGTGTGTGTGTGCGTGCCGTGCAAGGAGAAACAGCTGCAATAAAGATTCCAATGGCCTTACTCATGTGTCTGCATTTCATCACTTGATCAGAATGACTATGAGATATAAGGGGTTTTGTTTTATCATGCGTGTAGTAGAAATGGCTCTGAGGACTAATTTAAATCAGTCCCTGGCTACACGGGGCCTCCTTGTGCAGCCTTGATAGATATTGTGGTCTGTGTTACACTCAGTGGGGAACTATAGCTGAAGATCAGTGCAGGAGACATGCAAAGTCCATGACATTCTGTTGATCAAATACACAAACACATTAGCGGGGAAATAATGGGAAATGTTGAAACTGCACTGAGAAATTTCAACTGTGATGACAGCGGAGACTGCCGTTGGGCAGGGAGATCTTTATCAAAAGTCTAACACACCAGCCAAGAGAAATGTCATAGTTCCTCGCTGGTTTCCTATAGCTGTAATCTGCTAATATTTTTCTACACTGCAGTTTTCTGGCTTCCTCTACAGATGATCTTGTCTCAGTTCCAACATATCTTCAGGGTTGCCGTGACTTGTAACAAATTATGTAGAAAAGACTTCACAGCTACACAAAGACTGCTGTGTTCGTATATGTATAAAGTGTTGATCTTAGTTAAGATCAGTTGCAGTTTTAGGTCAATGAAAGCAATATCACCTAATACAATGTTAATGATAAATGATGAGCTGTAAACCACTGTCTGATGAGCAAACCACTGCCTGACATGACATGCCAATTTATGGTCCACTTTGAAAGATTTTGTCACCTATGACATCACTCATGATATACAGTGACTATTATCCCATTACCTTCACAATGACTAATGTGTGTGTAATTTCCTTTCCAAAATCCAGTTTTAAAAAAAAAGCAAAGAAATCCTGTTGGTATCTAGGACAGAGACAGCCAGCTTCTCAAAACACTCGTTTTAGATTAGCATCCTGAAAAATGTATGACACGCACAGTGTCTGCATTATGCTTGGCATGCATACAGCTCATATATTTTGCATTATTACGTCATGGGGGGTCACATAATGCAGGTCAGACAGTGTGTCAATTACATCATACACCTTCAGACATAAAACAGCATTTGTTTTTCATTTCTTACGCACCATATTTTTAACACGTGTATTAAATTAAAGCAATAAGCAAAAGAAATTGCATGTGTTACAATGATACACCACCATTAAAAATTACTGCATGACAGAAATACGATACGTCACCAATGTTCAATAAATGTACTTCTGTACTTATCGCTCAGGGACTATTTTTTAAATAATCCAAAATTATCCCCATTGTCATCATTTTAGGGACTCCACGTCCATTCATTGCCCTCGCGCCTTGAATTGGCATAACCTTTAACTTCGGCCTCATTCTTCAGATGATAAAAGGTTCTATTTGTGAAGTTGTTCCTGCTGTTCGCTTATCCAGCACCGGCGAAGCGCAAGCTAAAACATGTTGCTTTCACCTTATATGGATATCTGACTGTGACTAGAGAGATCCCTGTGAATTTATATGAAAGTTATGACGATCATTTTTTCTGGTGATTTGTAAAAATGAATCTAAATGTAGATGCATAACTAAAAAAGTTTACATTTAGTTTACGCTTAACGTGTTCTTGCGGCAAATACATTTAATGCCCCACCCTATCACTTTACACCTATTTGACAAATAAATTGTTTACAGCGTATAGATAAATATACAATGCCACCACGAAGCGTTTTCAGAGCAAAAGCTTACAAGGTATTCATACAACGTATCATGATACACAACCACATTATTTACAATAATGTAAACCAATGTAAATGCATATAGTGTTTGTGACTTGAATGCAAATATGGGAACACTATTTCTGTGTGATAAGCCGCTGTCATTAGACCTAGTATATTAAAGGTTAAATTAAGGCACTTACTGGTCGTTGTTCCAGAAAATGATGCGGCTATACCAGCAACAGAACAGATTTTAAAATGCAGACACGTTTAATTTTAAATCCCGGCAACCTAATGGATAAATCTCTTTGCTTCTTTCTTAATTTATATCGCTTTAAGGTGCTGTCTTGGGGTTACGCAACATTTTGTTAAAGCTAGATGGCTTCGGTAGGGCTGCTCACCAACGAATCTGTTCTGTCCACATTAACTTTTCCTAATGTACCGACTCTAGACATACTTCCGGTTCAAGCTTCCGCATTCTCCCGACCGCTGGAGGTGGGACACATCTGTGGCCAATGATGACTACACTGCTGATAACCATCTGCATTGTGCTTGCAGCCAATAAAAATAAAATCTAGTAATGCAAAACTCGCTAGATCTCTAGCGAGTTTTATGACGATCTTATACAGGGTTTTATTTATTGTCTCTTTCTTATTTATTAAATATTTGTTCAACAAATTGTTATTTAATTGTATTCGGATAGGTATGCGATTATTTCTGGTTTATTGATTATTATGTTACTGGCAATGAACTTATTGGGATATACTGCAAACATAAAAAAGTAAACTTAAATAATAAGCAAAGACTAAAAGAGTCTAAGGACTAGGGGCTCTTCTTGATGACAATTGGCCACATATTTTTTATGTAAATGTATTTTTAGGGGCCTAACCTATTCCTGAAAAGTTCTTTAATACATTATGAAACATTTCTGAAAATATGGAAAATAATTCTCAGGGTCATTTTATTAAAACAGTTTTAATTGCAGTCCCATTTTTTTCTAATTGATTTCTTTATAGACACATACTTTAAACAAAAAAGCCCCAATAAAAATGTATAAATGGCCCAACCAAATGTTATACATATGTATATATACTGTCAGGATTAGTTACATGGCTTCTTTACTACAGTTAAATGCACAGTTTACCACAGTTGAATGCCACTGAACAGAGATTAAACAAAACAGTTTATCAAGCTACAATTCTATTGAAAACAGCTTCGGCTTACCTCTCTACTTGTCTCTCTTTCTATCGCTCTCTCTCTGTCCCTCACCTCCACTTATTTGTCTCTCTCTCTCTGTAGGTCTTACAAATGTTGTTTTCTAGATGATAGCTTTTTCTGCCGTCTCAGATGTGCAGCTGTTGTACCCTCCTCCTGCATGTCTCTTAAAGGAATGACACATCCCACCTTCCAAACAAGTTCTCTCTCGTTTCACTTTCACGCAGGTCATGTCTATTACAAAGCAAATGCTTCTCTCTCCCTCCTTCTCACCCCATTCTCTCACCTCCGTTGGATTCTTCAAACATTCTTCATTCTATGACATCAGCCCGGCCTGCCTTTCCTTGTAAGGGCAAAAGAAAAAGAAGAAAAAGAAAAGAAGCCAGAGAGAGGGAGGAAAAGAGGGAGATATAGAGGAGGTTGGGGGTTGATTAGATACAGACACAGGAATGGTTGGCAGTACACAGAAGAAAAGAGAGAGGAGGAACACACAGTGCTCGGTGCAGCAATCAAACTGACACATAACCTGGAGTCTCGATAAACAACACTTTGAAAGTCAACTTAGGTATAAAAGTTGTGGTCAGCCTCTGATTTGCTCCCCATACTATTTTTCACTGCTAGTTACAGCTTACTTAAAAATAAACAGGGTCACCCTAAAGGCATTTATAGTTTAATTTCTGAGAAGGTTCAACACACAACACGAGATGTTGTTATTCTCAAAAAACGTTCACCTTGCTGAAATGATCAGCATGTGGCAAGCAAGAATGTTTTAATGTTTGGATCAAGTCTAGCTGGTGGACCAGCAAAGACATGCTGTTTACCAGCAAAATGTCTTGGAATCAGTAACCCCAAAATAATATTCTGTCATTATTTATGCACCCGCATTTCATTCCAAACTGGAATGCTTTTAATTCTGTGGATTGTGGAACACACAGAAAAGAGCTCCTAAAAAGGACAAATAAGCACCATAGAAGTGTCATAAATGTAGTCCATATAATTTTCTTAGGAGCTTTGTTTATTAAACAGTCCCAAATCTAAGTCACAATTTACTGATAATTCCTCCACTTCCGCTGTCAAATCAAATTTGTCACCTATGGTGGAGGTCAATAACAGCAAATGTCACATAAACATCATGACATCAGACCTTGAATATCATCTAATGCTGGAGACCAGCATCCCAAACACAACATATGCTGGTGATGGTGTTTTCAACAGGGAATTTGCTTAATTTGCCCAATTTTCATTAGAAAATAACACTTGTATAAGCATGTGGCTGTACTTTGGCCAACATGCAGGAAGGTAATTCCACCTATCCAGCACATCTGTTTGTTTTACACTCTCTCTCTCTCTCTCTCTCTCTCACTTGCTTGCTTGCTCTAACAATTTTTATCCTCCTGAGGCCTATTAATGATTCAGGTGCATTGTTTTTTTCTTTTTTCACACAGTGGCCTGGAAAATATCTGTTCATTCCGACTGTATGACTCTCCACCGCAGTCTCTGATTTAGTGTACACGCTAAGCGAACTATCATGGGAACATATAGCCATTCTTCGTCATTCAGCACTCCAAAACAACACTGAATTTTGTTACTATGGAAAAAGCTGTCATTATACACAGTACTTGTTTTCATGCTTCAATGCGGATCCAGATCCCAACCAACATTCTGTGTGGTCGCTTGGTGGGTTTTGACAGTAAAATAACAGTTTAAACCCTTTCAGAAAAGCCTGCATTTTCCTAGCCCTTAGGAACTTAAGAGGGCATGCATCATGGCTGCAGTTTATGAGGTTAATTCACTGGGCAACAGCCTTTGGATTCTCTAGTCAGTTTAAAGATGACTTTGTACAGAGGGAGACCCTTTGGCATCAAAGTTGAGCATAGAGCTGTGCCAAAACTTAGCATGGAACAATATATAACATAAAACAATGAACGTGGATGTCTGTCTGAACTTCTTAAAGCTAGCTCAGCTTTAATAGTAAACAACTATTTTACTTGTAAACACGTTTTCACTTAAGCTGTTGTACATACTGCATAAAAACCATGTTTGTAATTCTTCCATTATCCACTAGATGCCAGCACACAGTTTCTGCCTATAGTTCAGCGTATTTACTTGGGGGGGGGGGGGGGGTAAGGGGGGATGCAATGTGTTTTTTGTGATGGTTGGTGTTTAGTTATTGCAGTAAACCGATGGACAAAATGTACAGGAAGGACATTTGAAAAGTATAAGGCGGTGAATGTAGGTTAACTTGAAGACTGAGGGAATATCTTAAATTATAGAGGAGAGACAGGAGTTCCTCAGGAATTCCAGTTTAGTTACATGGAGACACAAATTTAAAAAGCTTATGAAACAGGCTGAGAAAGGACTCTTGGTTAATATGTCAGGGCACTACCTACTGATCAGGGCAGATAATGAATCAAACTATGTCTGTATATGAAAGATGTGTCATTAATTTGTGTCTACTGATTTTTTTAAACATGAATGACAAAAATTCACAGCAATTGTGTGCACACACGTGCGTGACTCTGATAAATGACATATATACATCATGCTCATCACAGCTGTCTAAATCAAAAGTACACATCATGCTTCAGAAGGGTATGTAATCCACACAGATGTCTGCTTGTGTTTGAGCCCTGGAGTGTATATGAAGCCCTAATTAGAACTGAATGTGCAATATTAGACAGGGTCCTCAATATGACAACAACATAACAAACACTTATCCATTCAGATGCCATCTTTCCTTTAGGTTTCTTTGCGCATGTACATGTGTGCCAGAGAGAATAGTGGAATTGGGGTTATAGGGTTCAGAGCCTTGCATTATTGCTCACTAGGGTGTGTGTGTCTGTATCTGTAAGGAATATTCCCAGTCTCATTACTGAACTAAATTTGTGCAAAGATCCAAGCACAATGCAGTTCACATAAAGATTATTCATTGTATAGCCACATTTCATATTGAGGTAATGACCACCCCTGTGTGTATTCTACAACCTTCCCTAATTAAGAGATGTTCACTCTGGCAACTGCTTGTCATGTGCCAGAATCTGGGAATAATCAGCCACCTGGTTTACAACCAGACTCAGAGCAGTGAATGTTGAGAGTTAAAGTATCATCTTGGACAGGTCTGACTCCAGCTGAAGCACGTTAAGGGGCCATGGGATTTACAAGGTGCATTACATATGCAGTACAGTAAGGTGCTGCCATAGACAGGAAAAACATGTAATGCAAAACATATGTGTATGTTTACCAGAGAATGTTTGTTGTTTCAAACATTCTCAAGATTCAAACTTGTGCCAAACTTAGCTTGTATATACACAGCTTGTTTTTTATGCAAAACTATAATGGACAGCATTTTATATGCTGGATTTGTTATTGAGAGGTTTTTGAGAGGTATTGTCACTGTTATTGAGAGGACACTGGGAGGTGGGGAAATAACCCAAACCAGATTCAAGCTCAGGTCACCCACACGCAAGCGTTACTGCTTAATAAGTCATAGGACATATAACACCTGCCAAACCAGGTCTCCAGCTGTGATAGGCCTTCATGATTATACGTAGAATCTAGTTTGACTGAATCTAGTTTAAAAATAGCAAAATAGACAAAATATGGTTGTTTTAAATGTGTAAATATATCTTAATGGTTTTCATGGTTCTTTAAAAAAATAAACTGCAATTGTTTTGGTTTATCCTGGATTGGGCCCAGAGTGGGCGGAGCTCATGATTGGGTAGGCTGGCCCCCTGTGGAAACAGGCCTGATCCTGGCATTCATTGTTGGCCATGTTGGTATGAGATTATACACAGTGTGGGTCTCCCTCTCTTCGCACTGTATTTACACAGTGGATGTGCATGTGTGTGTCATGACCCATGTTTATTTGAGTGACTAGGACATTTGGAAGAAACATTAGCAGATAATAAATTGACAAGGAAAACAGAGAGAGAAAAAGAGAGAAAAAGCTTAAAATCTGTTAAATCAATTCAACCCTTCAATACAGATAGTGTTTGCACATTCTAAGCAAATCTGCAAACTTTCACACTTCTATCATGATCACTTTCCTTGCACATCTATTGTTTTATTATTGAGCTAATGATATTCTGTTCACTATAACCCCACCTCTAAACCTGTTCCATCCACAAATCTTTCCACAAATATGGATTTTACCTAATTTCTTTTTCCTTTATGTTTAAAATAAACATTGTCTGGTCTCCAAGTTTTAATATCCTTGTGGAGACATTTGCTCTGCACACTTTAGGCAAAGCCTGACTGACACACACACACGTTTGTACAGCTATCTTTGTGAGGACATTTATTGATAATACAATCTCTAGCCCCCTACCCTAACCTTAACCATCACAAAGTGTCTTATCCTAACGCGTACCCTAAACCTAACCTTAATATAATTCTAATCTTTTTCTTCTAATTCTAATCATTCTAATCCCAAAAACCAAGTCTTAATTCTCAAATAGCCCTTTATGGGGTGTCAGAAAGTGAAGGCTGGCCAAAATGTCCTCAATTTACTCTCTTTGTACTCGCTTGGATGGTCTAACTGGTCACAATAAATACAGATGTACACACACACACACAGACACACACGCACAGTGATCTGAATGGTTGAGGCCATCTAGGTCAGTGTGTTGATCTGTGTGCTGAAGGTTGTAAATCTGTGTAGTGTGAACACTTCTTTCTTTATCCGTGCCATTCACTGCAGATCAAGCGTACATAGTGTGCACAACATGTTACGCACACACACAGAAAGAGGAAGAATAGATCCTTCTTTTACATTTTCAATTAGCATATATTATTCTACACAGATCAAATAGAATAATTTGATCAGGACAAATTCAACTCTGACAGAGCACTCCAATTTACAAAACACATACTGCATCAAGTTAGAGAAAACACTTACACATACACACACAATATGACTCTACAGGTTTGGGTAAATTGCAGCTGGACCACTGCTGCAATGTGTACATACAGAATTAACCACCCCCTTCCCTCCATGCCTCTGTCTCTTTCTCTCTCTACCCAAATCTCCCCTTTTCTGCATCTCCTCCCCCACCTCTTCTGCTCTCCTTCTCTTTCTCATCACTCTCTCTCTCTTATTGGGTGAGCCCAAATAAATATGAGAGTGTGTGTGTGTGTGAGAGAGAGAGAGAGAGAGAGAGACAGAGAAAGAAAGAGAGAGTGATTTAAGTTTTGAGAACCACAGGAATACCCTATGGCGTAAGCTCATGATTTTCTGGTATTATGGTAATGACAGTAAGTTTGTATTAGTTGGGTTCAGTGGTCCAGAAAGTAAGAGGGGGGTAAGAGAGAGAGAGAGACATTTGTACTGCATCATGGGAGGTGTTGAAAACACTTGTAAGACAGGGTGACAGAATCCCAGCGTGCCTTCTTGATTGCCACATGGCAGTGCACACAGGTGCAGCAATAACACTGGAAACCTGGGTGATGCACACACACACACACACACACACACACACACACACATAAGAGAAATTCTAGCTTCTTGTCCCCACTCTGCAATCTTAACAAATACACAAATTCAAATGTTTTTGCATTTTTAAATACCCAGTTAACTGATAATTGTATACTACTGAATTGTATACTACTACTACTAATAATAATAATAATAATTATTATTAATAATAAAGCAATAATTTAAAAATAAGTATCTTTCAGTTTAGATTTACTGCCACGCCGGTATAGAGGTAAGACACCCTTCCTGCACAGAGAGAAAGAGAGAGATAGAGAGAGAGAGAGGGTGGGAGCGAGCGACAGAGAGAGAGAGAGCAGCATGAGTGCATAGAATAAGCAGCTAGAGAAAAGAAAGGAGGAGAGGAGAGAATGTGTGGTGAAAGGCTGGCGTTTCCTCGCTTGTATCCAGGGCCTCTGTGAATAAACCATGGGATGTATCGGCTCCCGAACCCTCAGTAAGACCTCTTATTTTCTTCTTATTGGCAGCAGGCACATGAGCGCGCGCGTGTGAGTTGTCTATGAGTGGTAATTATAGTGTTGGGAAGGTGGTTGCGGGTGTGTGAGGAAACACTGGGCTAGCGATTTTTGCTTTGCATCTGAGATGTGTGAAACGCATTGGGCTGCGTGCGGGACTGGCAGCGCGAAACGCGGGAAACGTTAAGTTAAACATCAGAGCTGTCAGATCGTACGTTTGCTTGCATGTGCATGCATGCGTGCACGCGCACGTTTGTTGTGTGTGGATTCAACCCACATCTCATGATTTATGCTACTGCATGGTCTCTGTGTGTGGGAGGCAGAGATGATGGAGTGATGAAATACAGTGGCAGAGGTTGTTTACGGCGATCGGAGGGAGATAGGAGGATTGCGAAAGAAGGGCAATTAACATTCTATTGTTGTAGATCCTCTCGTGGTATCGGGTTGCCCGCAGAAATCCGCACACATACAGTTAGAAAGTGAAAGAGAGAAATGGCAAACATGCTGAATTTCATTGCGGTGAAAAGAGAAGAGGTGAAGGGAGGGGTAATACATGCAGGAGCACTGAGAGAAAGTGTGTTTGTATGTGTGTGTGGGGAAGAGGAGGGATTCAGGCTGGGACCATCCTGAATCTGACACACACTTGACAATTGGTCTGGCTGGGTCAGTGGCAAGTTAATTAGTATCACGTTTTATCTTAAAGTCAAACTTAATTTGATTTATAAAGAAATTACTTAAAAATAATGTAGGCTAGACATTAATTGCATATGTTATTTCTTATTACGTATTACTTACAATCTGCAGTAAACTAAATGTTTTAAAGCATTGAATTGTGTCTTGACTTAAAAGGTTTGCGGTAACAGACATTGTTTTTATTCCACTTGACAAAATGCGCTTGTAAACAGCAACTATCTTGTTTTGTTTTCTAATATATATGATCTAAATCTAATATTTTTGCTGTATGACCTCAACTTAATATGCTTTGATTCATGCAATGTGCTCAGTACTGTAGTGCTGATGTTCACACCATTCAGCATCAGCATACAGTACATTAAATATTAGAACCAGAAACTGTGTCAGACTTCTCTGGATGTGAGGCCACCTGCCTGAGAGAGAGAGAGAGAGAGAGAGAGAGAGAGAGAGATTGGGAGGAGAGTTTGATAAATAGTGTTTATAAGAGTACTGCACTAAAATGGAGGTCAGCACATTGCCGGATTGGTAGTCATTCTGTTTTAAGGCACAAAATCAAGAACTGTAATCAATCCAGCTGAACTACTTATAACAAACTGTGACCCTCATTCCCATATGTGTCTCTACATTGAGATAAAATGCTGTAAGAAATCATTTCCACAAACACAAATGGGTCTCTGCCTTCTTTGCAAGTCATCTGATGTGTCAAATATGGCTGTTTTCATTACCACGCTCTCTTTCTCGTATAAAATGTTTTACTATGTTTCACAGTGGCTGTGTTTCACCACTGTGGTCATCAAAACACCAGCAAACCTAAATACCTGAATGGAAAACACACTGTTTATTCATTTGAGAGCAAGCGAATATAGGGATCAAATTACTGAGACAATCAAAACTACAGGCTTTAATTGGTTTTAAATAACAGCAATGTTTGGGCACCAAACTAATGTATTAAATGTATTATATAATGTATTAAACAGAGCAGTGAGATCTCTGGGGGTAACTGCTTTACTTTGAGGTCAAGCACATCCAGTGTCATGAGTAAGAGAAATAAAGATGTTTTATATAGGGATTCTGGTCCAGGGTCTCATTACTTAATCATTACTCACTCATTCTTTTGTATTACCATATTTAAAATAATTATAAGTCATTAAAACTTAAACAGAATCCTTTACTTAACACACTCATTAAGTATAATTTTTGTTTTGGAGAAACAAATTTATATTTGTCTACAAATATAGTGCTCAATTTTACCCAGTGTTCAGATGCCTTTAAATCAAGTCTTTTAAAGGTCACAAAAACATAATTTTTGTGTGTGTCTAAACCTTTGATAGTTGATAGAGGTAAAGAATTATAGTAGGGGTCTCCAATCCATGTTCCTGGAGGTTCACAGACCTGCAGAGTTTAGCTCCAACCTATTCCAACAAACCTGCCTGGATGTTTTTAGCAGTACCAAAGATCTTGATTAGCTGGTTCAGGTGTGCTAAATTAGGGTTGGAGCTAAACTCTGCAGGTCTGTGGACCTCGTTGGAGACCTCTGCATTATAGTATATGAGACAGACAAAAGTATCTGTATCAGTGTGTGTGTTTGTGTGAGAGAGAGTAGAGCAGGATGTTGGGTGTTTACCTCTGTCTCTGCCCAGCTCTCTAGTTCAATATCGATTTGTAAAATGAGGCCTTGTGATATGAAGCCAGTGGACGTGACAAAGACTGGGCATGCTCTCATGCAGCTGAGCTCATTGTGGCAAAAGTTTCAAAGATTTAAAACAAACAAGCAAATATAGCAAAGCACTGCAATGTAAATATACTAATGGTTTCTGTTACCATAGCAGACGTGTGTGCTTACAAACTGTCTTGAAAACAATATATAGTTTTAAGAGCATTTTTCATGATCTATGTCTCACAACAAAGTCTAAAAAAATCAACAATCATTACTTACCATTGTACAAACTAAATCATATTTAATTCATTTATTCATATGTCATTAGTCATATGATCACACACAAACAATAGCCTATTGAGTCCATCATTTACTAGTATAGTTACATTTTATGAAAGTGCCCTTGGAATGAAGAGATTTGAAAGCATGTTAAATGGCATGTTAAAAAATGTCAAGTTTGTGTGGTTTGTTCTCCTTTTATTTTTGGTATCATAGACATGTGTTTTTTTATTGTTTCTCTAAGAGCATCTGCTAAAGAATGCTGCACACGCTCAGTTTTGACCCAGATGTCAGCCAGTGAGGCTGAGATCAGACTGAAAATGTGTTTTACAAAACAACCAAATCAGATTGAAACAACACACACACACCTCAAGTGATAACTCACTCTGATACTCAAAGGCCATTTTGGGTAACGTCACACAGATGTATGGACATGGTGGTATCACACTGCATGCCAAATGCGTGTCTTATTCTTCATTTTGATACATTACAAAATGATTAGACAAAATATTAAACCAAGTAGCATCTGCAATCAAATAATGCTAGAGCTTTTTTCAGAACTACTTTGTCATATCTATTTTTTGGATTACCCTACCAGTTACCTTAGTTAATGCATAAGCCTCCTCAAGTTCAAACAAGTGTCCTAGCAGAGTGTCTGTCTGTCTGTCTCAGATATTTAATTATCTAATGCAATGTAATTCATATAGTTTTAAACAACCTTGGACTTGACAAGGTTTTTAGCACCACTGTATTGCACAAAGCTTTCAAAATAAATGTATCTTTGTACACTACTAGTTTAATAATAGAAGATTACACAGGTCTGATGCGCTTTAATCAAGTCAGATACCCTAGACTTTAATGTATGGATGAATGGGGCTGCAGGTTAGTCATATTATGCATCTGGCAAGTACGCTCAGCAGTTTCTGTACTCAGTGCAGCAAGCTGTGGGCTCTGGCATGAGTCCGCAGCGAGAGTTTCATAATGATTTCCTTACTGCCGTGACTCCTGGTGTCTGACTCAGCAAATATTAAAGCAAATAACACATACACAGACAAAACCCAGATAAGGAAGAAACTCTTTATTAAAACTTATTCAGCTTCAATGGATATTTTAAAAGAGAGAGAATAAATGCGGGCATTCCACTGAATCACATTTACCTCTCTTACACAGCTCACATTGCTTATTTAAGATATTTTTTACTCCACATCATCGAGAGCATCAGTTTGTTGTGCAAGAACATTATTACCTTAACACAATTACAAATAACGAATGTCAGTGCAAGCACACAATGAACATGGTCTGACACATTAATGTAAGTGTTCATATAGTTTATATAGTTTAGCTCTAACCTACTCCTACACATCTACCTGGGTGCTTCTAGCAGTCCGAAAGTCCTTGATTATCTAGTTCAGGTGTGCTTAATTAGGGTTGAAGCTAAACTCAGAAGGTCTGTGGACTTTGGTTAAGACCTCTGGCCTACATCTTTAATAGATGGATGCTGCTCTCATGTACTCTGAAAACAATATGAGCCATTTTGGTTAAAAACATATAAATACTCAGAATCAATCAATTAACATGAAATGATCTGTAACAGACAAAACAATAGAGTCACATGGTGAAAACATTGTTACTTACATTACCGTTGGACCTAGTACAGTCACTGTGTCTTAAAAATGAATCCACAGTCTAATGAAGCAAACAAATGAACAGTGTGTTACTAATGCGATGTTGAATTTTGTTAAAAATACAGTTTATCCACGTAAGGATCACAAGGAAGGAAAGGACTGGTTTTTCTACAGCCTGGCACTGCACAACGTCTTGTAATCCTCTGAGGCATCTCTATTATTTTGTTGCTCAAGAAATCTTGTGTGTACCTCTCTGTCATATTTACTCATCTCTAAATTTATGCGCAAATCGGTTTGCGGTCTAAAGAGACATAGTGATATGAAAGTAGGTGTTGATCTTCTGCCGAGGCAGTCTTTTGTTGCACTATGACGTCATACTAAGACAAAATATAACATCAACATTTTGGCAGCTTCAATCAAACCTGTTTTTGGACTAACACAGAAGTTTTGAAACTTACAGGATATTGTTTTAAATACAATGACCCTTTATAGGCCTATGTCAAAAGATCACAGAAAATGTAATTTCCCAATTTATGGCCTCTTTAATTTTAGATGTTAATATTTTTGTAAATATTGACTTTATAATACTATGTATTTTATGTGTCTTGGATATAAATAACAAATACCTAAAAATACTGCAAGTGGCAGCTATTGTACATCCAGAAAATAATAATAATTGATAGTAAACGCTTTAACATTTCACTTTCTAGTTTTGTATGATTGTACAGCATCTATGATATTATGTTACTAAGAGACACCCACTTAATGACACATGATTACAAAGAGCTCTCTCTCTCTCTCTCTCTCTCTCTCTCTCTCTCTCTCTCACACACACACACACACACACACAAACGAACCCATCTGTTCTATTGTTGGCAACGTTGAATAACAATGTCCTTGCGAAAGAGGTTTGACTGAAAGCCTGATCTTCAGTGGCGATTGACGCAATCAAAAATTAGACTCAAAAGTTTATGAAAGAAAAAATGAACCTATACATTACAATGAACTCATATGCCGCGCCGCAACACTTAATACTGCAGCGCTATGCAGTCATCAGAATCCGTACATCGTGTGAATGATTGCAATATGTTGTATAAGAAACAGATTAATCGTTGAGGTATACTGCAGAGATGCGTTGCAGACAGACTGATGGGTATTAATTGGACAGGTTCACCGGCGGCGTCGCGTGCTTGAACACCGCTGATTCGTCTGACTCCCACTGCACAGCGGCCATGACCATTTGGAGCCACCGCGCCTCTCTCCCAAACACACACATCATCATCACGACCTGACAGTGATTGGACTGTCCCTTCCCCACCGTGTGGGTCTCCAAGTCGGTGTTCCGTTAACGGATACTCATAGATAGGAAGAGACGTACAGCGTCTTTCTACACGTCCCAGTTTCTCGGCGCCTGTCATAATAACTACTGCTGCAGGAGACTCGATGTGGCTGATGCGGGTCCTTCGTTACGCACGGACGCGCTTCTCTCTCTCTCTCTCTCTTTCTTCTTTTTCCTCTCATCCCTTGCTCTCCCCAGCTTTGCGTCGTTACTAACAGAGCTGCGGCGTGGCTTGGCCGCAGGGGAGGTATCAGAGAAAGGGAAGCGCTAGGGAAAACGAGCCCGCTCAACACACTGGATCATGTGCTCGCCTGTTATTGCTGCAGCTGCAACAGCTATAAGAGGCTGAGCATAGTACTGTAGATCTCTCTTTGTCCCTGTCTTCTGCAATTTTCACAGACAGATTTAAACAAGTAATCCCAAATGTCGTTTAGGCAAGGATTAAACTGCACCAAAAGCAAAGGGAAAGAAAGATATAAATGGAAAGAATGTGTTTGCATGTCATTGCATGAAATGACTGGGAATTTGTTACAGCAAATGCAGGAAAATGGTTTAGAAATACCATTAGCAAATTCTCAAGCATTGCTTTTATTGATTATAATGGGAATACCAGTGGAAAAGCCATGTAAAACAGGACTATTTGGAGCATATTACCAGTTTTTTATTGATATTTATTGATATTATGCTCAGTTTCATGTTGTTTGTAAATAGCCTTTTTTTTGCCATTACATCTCACATACATCCAGTAACTTTGAAAAGTTTTTTTCCTATCCTGTTTTTCCTGTCACCATTTCAGAGGCCTGTTTCGTCCAGCAGTCTGGCGTATTTCAAACCCACTCTATAGCATTATAGGGGCAACTGTTGTACAGGGAAGCACCACACACAATTTCTACATAAAACTTATTTTTTATGTTTATTATGGCAGCCTCTGCTTGTTAATTAGTCCTTATTATTAGAGGGTTAATTTCCATAAAGAGAAAGATAATGTCAACTGATTATGTTAGTCATTTGTGCATGTGTAAATACAATAGAGCTGAGGCACTTCTCTCTACAATACAGATTATTTGACTGTATAAATTTTACCATTGTTATCCTGTGTCTGCGTTCTATGTTCAGCTCCGACATTCCGTAAAGCAGCTTCACTGAAATGCATTTTGTGCCAGGAAATCTGAATGTTCCAACACAGTTCCAGCAGTGTTCTGTATGATTCAGAAATCTAACACTAAAGCTTAGAAAGATTTACAGAATCTCACCATGAAAACAAAACAGGATGTTTTTTCCAACCCATGGATATATACTTATATCCTGTGGACAATTTAAGACCATAACTGTGACATTTTTATAAGAAATTCAAATCTTTGTTAGTGCTGTTCAAATATAAAAAACTAGAGTAAACACAAAGTGACTATAAACTGTACAGTCACTTTTGTTTAGCCTTTATCCAGTTAGCTGAGCTTTGGAGCCATTAGATGGAGAGAGATGTGTTAATCCTGGCTAAATAGATCCCCATGGTGTGTTACTATATGTGTGTGTGCTTGTATTGTTATCTAGGGCACACATTGCCCTGAGCACCTTAGATTTAACTTCAGGAAAATATGTTTCTCTGGAGGAGGCGAGTAATTCAATTGACAGGTCAAAGGTCAAAAGTCAAGGAGAAAGAGAGATTCAGTGTGTAATGAGCAAGAGGTGAATTGTGATTACAAGTTGAGAGAATAAAGAGAGCTACAACAACCCTGTAGAGGATATTCTCTCATGAATTTTAATGCTTATATTTCTTTGGTTTTGGTGAATGATAAAAAGACTATTGGTACCATAGGACTTGTTATTGTCTCTTGTTATGGTTGAGATACTGGATCATGGTTTACAGCAGCTCAGATGAGTTCCTCCAAGGTCAGTAAGGGCATCTGCCTGCTGGATGGGCTTCGCCATAAACTGATGAGTGCGACACACACAGCTTTAATTGAATTGACTGCTGTATGCTAGAATGTTTCCGGTAAAGAGGCTTTAAGATTGTAAGCAGATTCTGAGTGAATGGAGACTATTAGATGCTGCACTTGCGCTACTATTGTTTCATTTCCTAACCTTTAGTAGCATTTGATTTGAACAATAAAAATTGGTCATCATGAGCAAATGAATGGGCAGGTGACAGACAACTAATCCAGAGTCGGCCTAGAATGTTTACCTTCAAATAGCATTTACATTTTCTTGCTGTGATGCAGTGGGTTTGTTATTGTAAGAGTTCATTAAAATACTATAATTTAAAAATTAATTTATTAATTATAGCATTAATTCAAATTAAATTATTCAAATATTTTAATTTCCAATTAATAACTAGACTGCACATTTATGTTCAGTAGTCACCTTTTTGCCTTGCACGATGTGACTTTATTTGGGCCAGCTAGAGATAAATCTTCAAATTGTTGCTGGTCTCAACATACAAGCCTGGTGATTCGCTGGTCCTGTAAACAGTAAGTGTTTTATTAAGCCAGAGCACAAAATGTGATTAGCTTATGTTAGTGTATCAATAGCCATCACTCCATAAACACTTTGTCACACAGAGTAATTTTGTCACCCAGACTAGGAAATCAACTACAAATTCAGCTCTAGAAGTTTCAGGTAAATTTTGGGCTGCGCTGATTATTTTGTAACTGCATAAGGCCTTTATACACAAATGAAGGTTTATTCATTTTAAAGAGCACATGATATTGCTTGATATTCCCATTTCTTTTGTTGACAACTGTTGACAATTCATTTTAAAACAGGAAGTTTAGGTGGGACAGTTTAAAGAGCTTCTCCCATTTTAAATAACCAATAGCCTTTGATGCAGTTTGGCATTTAGTCATAGCTTTGAACCATGATTTCAAATAATTTTGTCAGTTGTTAGTAGTGCATTATCATATAGATGGGCGTACTACTACCAGACATGAACTAAAAGGGGGACTAAAAGTAGGGACTCGAAATTTAATATGTAGTGTGGTTAAACAACACTTTTAATCCACATAATTAACAGAGTGTTAGGTCACAGACCTATGCACGTCATGGCTGACTCTACAAGAATACTACTCATTTAATAATGTTAAAAATCACTCTGAGACCAAGCTGTGTTTGAGCTTAATTAGCACAGGGCCTTGTGTAATTACATTTTTGTGCAACCAGAATTAGAGTGCATGGAGAAGACAGAGAAAAATATATAAATAAAAGGATAGGATTTGTTAATCACTTAGGGAGAGACCCAAATACAGGTGACCCGTTTACCACTGTATCTGTTTTATCACATCCATTTTTTAGGCGATGAACTGCATAATAATTTAATTATGTTATTAGGGTGTTTATGAACTGCGCCAGTGCACGAGGGCTAATGGAATCTATAACAATGTTATGCTACAGTAGTTGGGGAGAGAAAAATTAGTTTGTCACTCTGTTCTCTGTTTACTTGATTTTAGTCAGGTGTCCCTTGCTGCCTCTCGATGTACTTTCTTTCTGTCTCGTTCTCTTTCTCTATTGTTGCAGATTTTATCAGTAGGTCAAGCTGTGCTTATAATGAAATAATAGCATGCATGTGGGGAGGTGAAAGTTGTTGCTATCTGAGTCGATCACACTTTCAAAGCACAGCAGAGATTCTCTTTCTATATGAAAACATGACAACTGTGTCTATATCATAAGGAATATGTCACTGTCCCATCGAGATCACATGTGCCACATAAGCTAATCATATAATGGCACTGACATCACTAACAATGAAATGAATCCTACCTGTGCCTGTGTCTTATCTCATAAACATCGATTTTGCTGTAGTACACTCCATAAATAGATCACTCCAGAAGAGCTCTTTAGTGTAAAACCTGTTAAAGATTAGCAGACAGTCCTTACAAAAATATCTTAATGTACTGAAGCATTTTCACCATTGACATGCATTAAAAACACAGCCTGTTGTTTCTGTACCGGTGTACTGCTGTGTTAAGCGTTATTTTGATACGCCTTTAAAAATAAAGGTTCCTGAAAGGTTCTTTGTCAGGCTGTACTGTTCCATATAGAACATTTAACATCCACAGAACTTTTCTGTTGCGCACAAGGTTTTTTGTAGAGGAAAATATTCTACAGACCTTTAAAATAAATAATAATAAATAATAAATGTTTCTTTTAGGAATCTTAGGAATCTGACTAAAATGCTCTTTGTGGAACCAAAAATTATTCTTCTATGGCAATGCTGCAAAGAACCCTTTTTAGCACCTTTATTTTTAAGGGTGTAACTTTAAAGGTGTCCCTATAGGAGAAAATATTGAAATGTGCTGAATGTTGATGTCACGTCATAGTTAACATGCATTATTTATTAGTGCCATCACCTGCACCTTATCTCTAGTCATAACATTTATTCCCAGCTTTTAGGTTTCCATTTCATTCAACTCTCAATGAATGCTAGAATATGCTCTTTGTCTTCTCTCTGCAGCAGCAGATGGAGTTCCTGTGCAGAAGGATGGGGAACAGGTAAGGAAGCCACCCATTACACCAACATCCATCTATAAACTATCCAAATCTCTTAGCAGCACCGACATGTTCTGATACCACAAACTCCTGTTAAGGAAAAGCAACAAGACAGAGGCCAAGATGTCCAAAACTGGAAGAAATGATAAGAAATGGTTAGGGTAGAGAGCCAGTTCTTCTCCAGAAAGACATTGTTAGCACATTAGCTTAGTGAACAGTGCAGTTTAGTGCTTCTCATAAAAGGCTTGTAATTTTGCTTTATAGTCTTTCGCATTTAATTTTGGTTTGCTAATTTAGGTTTGTGCAATACCAATGTCTCTTAAGAACGAACCCAGAGAACAGGTTTTTGTTGTTGCCTTCAGCTGTGTACAGTGACACTGGTACCTGATCCTGGGTCTGTGCTTAAGGGTAGATGTTGATTTTGCTCAGTAGATGCTCGGTAGAGTGAGATAGCATTACCATTGATATATCACACAACTGGCTTTTATTCTCTTTCTGTTCTGTTCTCATGATATACACAGTTTTAAATCTTGAATGAGCAAGCACATTCATTCTCTGTCACTCTAAGGATATTATGGATAATAACCTTCAGTGATTTATTTTATGCAGGCTTCTTTAAGGCTTCCACCGTGTTCAGATACAAAAGCATCAGGCAATGAAAAATAGCTTATACGATATTTATCCAAAGCTTTCCATAAACTTTCCAAGAAATTTGCCCCAATATACAAAGTTTTCGGAGGAATCTCAAATAACTTTAATGTTGTTTTGACTCAGACCATATTACTCAGCATCCGATTCATTCCACGATTGCCATGACTTCACTGAAAGCTTATCGCCCCCACAACACCCAGATGCGCTCCTGTCAAACAGGCAAAACACCCACAGGCCTGTTCACTTGAAACACTAACCATCTCTGTAATGGCAAGTACACACAGCTCTCTGGAACTGACCTCTCCCCTTGAACTCCAGTGTATTTTTACCATGCATAATGGTAAAAATAGTAAACATCTACAGTCTATTACAGTAATCTTGATACATTCACTCCCTGCATAGATCATGTCTGCAGACTTCGGCTGAACCCTGATTTATGAGTCAGTGTTGTTGTTACATCATTGTACAACAACCACGCACTTTTTATAAGTAGAAATAGTCTTGCTCACAGCACAAGCTTTTCTTATGGCTTTTATATATACATTAGTTTTAATGTAGATGTAGGAATTGCTTTTTATTCTGGGTGTGTTTTGCTAAAGCCACAAAGTCGTTTCAATTGTGGAGTCTACTACGACAAACAACCATTACTACTGCTTATCATGTTTACAGTTATGCTAATACTTCACAGATCTGCCCTACCCTGACAACATGCTGTGTAACATATATGCTTCTGTAAAAGCTAAAGGTCAATTGATTTCAATAGCTTCTTAAGAGAATATCTTAGGAGTCAGCCAATTACTGTGTAGCGTTGTTAAATAAAGCTTTGCTTAAAGCTTGTTAAATCCTGCAATATGTAATAACAAACAAACAAACAAACAAAATAAATATCATCATTTATTTCACTTCCTTCTTAGTCTGGCCAATGAAGCAGCTTTTCAGAATTCAATTCTCTCTTTTCCTTTTATTTATATTTCTCCTTCTACGTCACGTTTTATAAAATGCCTTGTTCTGTCACAATCCTTCTCTCTTTTCCTTTCTCTATGGCCATCTCTCTTGCTCTTTTCTCCTTTTTCCTCATCCCTCCTTCCTCTCTCTCTCAGCATGGCCGAACAGACTTTTCATGGGATGGAATCAATGTAAGTGTTGTGATTATCATTCCTCCATTTTACTTTGCTTTCCAATCCTTTTGTTATTTTCCTATTTTTCACAGTCGCCTATCTCTTACCCCATACCCTCTTTGGATCTTTCTCTCTTGCAATGATCTGTTGGTTTGTCATATTAGTTAGTTATTATAACAAATGAGAATTTATAAAAGACCTGCATTTCCCATCAGTAAATTTGACATATTACCAAGCAGGCTGCTGGGAAATGTAGTGTTTTAAAACCCTCTGTGCTAACACTCTATCTTACCCTCTTTCATCACCTTTTGGCATTTCATTTCTGTTCTGGGGCACCTTCTGCTCCATCAAAACCTTCTTTCCTCACCTCCTTTCTTTATTTCTGCTCCATTCTCTTGAATGCCTTCCTTCATTTCAGCTGTCCATGGAGGACACAACATCCATCCTTCCTCGACTAAAGAAGAAGCGAAATTCTAATGCCTATGGAATCGGCGCTCTGGCTAAGTCTTCACTGACAGGTGTGTCAGGTGTGTGTCTGTCCTGTCAAATGGTAAACTGACCCCATGTTGGCTCCAGATTAAGCTGTGGAGATGGAGCCAACATGGACCCTTGTGGGTTTCCCTTTTCACCACCTGTTTCATTTACTCTCCAATGGCTGATGCCATTGGTGAAATACCAAGATTCAACGGTAGATCCCTACAAAGTAAACTATACACTTCCTGCATTGTCACATTGTCATTTTATTCCAAGTGGTGGTTAATTGGAGATATAGGTTTATTCATGTAAAGTGCTTGTGGAGTGAGGTGTGGAGATCAGTCAGTGTGGTGTCTTGTTATATTGTTGTTTCTTAGACTCTTGTATCTGTGTTTTTGTATTAATGTAATGTGCAGTGAAGTGCAATCCAATGTGTAGCTTTCTCTAATTTGTAAAGTCTCTTTTTGAACGTTAATAATTCATGTTCATTATTTTATTAGATATTATGTAAGAGCTTGTGAGCTCTCTGAATTAGCACTGCATGTTTGCACTAATGCAAATACAGTATAAAATATATAGACCTTATTTGAGTAGCATTGATTTTTTTCCCAGTATCTTATATTAGGACACACCGAATTTACTACGGTTATCAAACAGATCATTACAGCCAGCATTCTGTCCATTACAGAAACTGCTATAGCTCCACTAAAATAGCCCAAATAAATAAGAGAAACGCACTTAATGTTAGAGACAGTCTGGTTTTCTATGTAGATGTTCATTAGTGTGAAAAAATGTCATTTCAGCAAGCCAAACCTCATTCCATTCTCCAAGCGTCATTGTCAATATAACTTTATTGAGCCTATATATTCTTCAAATAACTGAAAGATTATTATCTAGTTTCCACCTGTTACTCTTTGTTTATTCATGTCACATCCACCCATCCACACTCAAACCATGAGCAAGTAACATCATATTGCAAAACTACTTCCTCTAATTTCTTCTTCTCTTTCTGCTCTCCTTTTCGTCTCCCCACTCTGTTCATTATTAAAAAAAACTCCCTCTTCCCAAATATCCTTTCTTGTCCCATCATCCTCCTTTCTGACCCACCTTTCCCTGCAGGAGTGTCACGGTCTATGAAGGACAAGGTGACAAAGCCCACAGCGATGGCTCAGGGGCGTGTGGCTCACATGATCGAGTGGCAGAGCTGGGGGATGCAGACAGTGGGTGTGGGGGGCAGGATGGCAGGACGCACCTCCAGTCTGCACCTCCAACGCGAGCGCAAGTTGGAGAACGATGCTTACAGCGACCTCAGCGACGGAGAGAAAGAAGCACGCTTTGCTGCAGGTGAGTCGTAAATTCCCTGTTCTGAAATTTGGAAGCAATATATATACTGCAAGTTAATCAATGAAAAATAAAGTTATTCTTCTGCTGTTAGATCATTTGTTTCTTTTGACTTTGTAATAAAAACATGCCGTGTTGGGTTGCACAAGCAGCCTATTGTTGTTAGCATAGAAATATTACTAACCACACAGTTCATCTGTGCCTGTCTGCCGCTGAATGCCCTGAATGCATCATCATGCCTTATTTATGATGGTGAGGATGGTGCGAATGTGTCTGGGATGTTTGCTGGCATCTCTTATTCATGATAGCGTATCTGAAATGATGAATTATATTAATAACATTTCCACAACCAGGTGACAGAGATTATGGTTTATGTATTAAAATAAATCAGTTATCAAAGGGGAAATATTTTGTGTCCTTGAATTAAATACATTAATTCTTAGAGATTTAAAATTTCAGCTTTAAGGAAGGGACTAATGATTTTTCGGATAAAACAAGTACTGTTTTCTCATAAAATGTGCTTTGCCTATTGTGCAATATGGTTACACTAATTTTGTGTCAGACTTCTAGCTCCTGGCTAATATTTATTATGTTTGATAAATGAAACATCAGATTAATAATGCTTTAATCTATTTAAATTATTGAATTGGAGATTGGTTTTAGGGCTAGTAAGTAAGAATGTTATAATTTTGGTCAAATAAATCAAATAAAATAGTACAATTACAGTATATTGTACTGAACTGTATATATATACAGTTATGTTAACAATCACTTTACATGAATATGGAAATGTTCAATTTTTAAAAATAAAGGAAAAATCATGGTTATGTCAGTGAGAGGGCTGAAACATAATGCAATGCACCCAAAGAAAGTCAACTATTAATATTTAATTTAGTAAGTATTCATAAAATTTACCACCACTTCTAACTCAGTTTCACTTTCAAATTTAAAATGCTGAGAAGTTACTAATGGCCTGCAATAATCTTAAATTCTGTCAGGTGTGCTTCAGCAGTTTGCAATCTCTGAAGCGACGCTACTGGCCTGGAGCTCTATGGATGGAGAGAGCATGAGTGTCGGATCTAACCAGGAAAGCGTAGCCCACTTAAGTGAAGCCAACCAGGAGAGCATCACCAGCCGAGGTAACACATGTCTCAGCATGCATCTCTCTGCTGTTATCGGCCTGAGAAACAAAAGCTATTTAATACCAGAACATTCATGTCTGATCTTTCAGCCAGCTGTGTGAGTATTGATGAGTGTTCTAATTATTTAGACAACCTACTGTCATAAGCATAATTAAAAACTCTTTCAAGTATTTCCATTCAGTTAATTTCTCCATCAGAGATTAAAGAATAGGCAAAGAAGATATTGTTTATATCCTTGACTAATTTTTTTGCAGCCAAAAAATTAGCCTTGTATTTTTCTTGAATTTAGTCTAACAGTTTTCTTAAATATCACTCTCATTCAAAGCCCCCTGTAGTGAGGCTGAAATTTCTATATTAAAGCTGATTTGCACATTGGGTTTTGAATAAATGAATAACTAAAGGTCAGGGACCCATGAATCTCAGGAGAATGAAAAATAATCCACTGAACAGTATAGCCGTACAAACTTGGATAAGAGCTTAGAACAATGGAAACCATCTGCATGCCAAATGACAACATGCTACACACATGACAATGTGATAATTATGTGGCTTATTTCTCAGATAGGAGAACGTATTAACATGGAAAAAATGATACACTTAAACCTTAAAGTAAATATGAATGGTCATTTCTTTCTGGAATGTGCCACAAACTGAGTTTGACAATTTGGCCTGAATTCCACCCCATGCAAGAAGATGTTAATAGAGATATAAAAAAGAAAAAAGTAATAGCTGAAGAGTTTTTTGCTCAGTGGGCAGTCTGTGTGCCAGTGTGTGTTGCAATGCTACATTACTAAAGCCATTTACCTCAGTAAATAAAGAATCCCATTTCTGCCCTGCCTGAGGGGTGCAATGAGAGAACACTCATTTTAATTTTACATCGATTGCTGCTGGGGATGCTGAAGCTGGGGGATTTCAACAGCAGAAATAGAATGTGCAATTATTATTATTCAGCATTGTTTCATAATTGGCTATAATTTGAAATGTATCTTAGAAATGTATGCTGAAATGTCACATTGTGACTGGAATTATGCTCATTTCAGTAATAAAATGAGGCTTTGAGTACATGAAGTAAAAATAAAGATTTTTTTCCTTTGAACATGTTAAAGGTTGATCTATTTGCCCTTAACAATGAAGATGCTAATTTATTATAATAATTATTGTTCATTATTATTTGGCTCTAAGAATATTTGACCCCGATTGGTCAATTAAATAAAAAAAGACTGTTATATAAGTATATATATAATATATATAATTTTATACATAGTTAGTTTAATGTTTCTCATCAGACTGCCATCTCACATAATATAACCTTACCAACCAGACAGATAAAATAGACAGAATATTAATTAATTTGAAATGATCTTTTATTTAAAAAAAAATTTCCCCAATTTTTTACTCTTAATTTCCCTTTTTCACACACAGACCAGATAGCGCATCGTTCCTCTGCAGAAGTGTGGCCCCACAACTATGTCTCCCAGGGTCTCTACTGCCTTTCCTCCTCTGATGCCTGGGAGCCAATCAGTAATGAGCAGTCAGGTGTGGCCTCACCTGCCACTGGCTCGTACGTGATGGGGGTTGGGACAGAGGGTGGTTATGATGCAAACGCAGCGGCTCACTTCCTGTCCCAGCAGCAGCAGCAGCAACAGTATCAGAACCAGTTACAGCAGATCCAGCAGCTGCAGCAGTACCAGCATCAACAGCTTCTGCAGTATCAACAGCAGCAACATGTAAGAGAAAAACATCCATCAAATCTCTGTAAGAGCAGCTGTATGCACAGTACTATAGTATTGTGCAGAAATAAGCATGTGCTGTCTACGCACAATACTGTAGTACTGACAGCACATGCTTATTTCTGCACCCATATTAACAGGTTATAGTATTTATACCATAATCCTACTTAGCTAAAAGCTAAATCTTTTGTACAATTGACTTGAATAAAGATGCATAAATACTGGAGTGAATTACTCACCCATCTGAACAAAGGCGCCTGTTGGGCTTGATGCAAGTTGTGTAACTGTGACAGGCACACAAACACTAATGTATGTAATAAGCCTGACTGAAACCAGATGGTTTAAGCAGTTTATAGCTACACTTTGGGGTTTGAAATCTTTTCTTAATTGAATTCTTTAGCATGTGGATTCCCATTTTAGCAAATGAGATTTCATGTAAATGAAATTTTATGATAATCACAGTTGCCCGATCACACTGCCACTAGTATTCATGAGCCCTTGGACAACACTCCTGGTTTTCCTTTCGAAGAGGATGAGTATATAATAGATATTTTCAGTCGCTCATTCCTAATAATCTTTTTATATACTATCAGTATATTCTGTTTGTTATAAAACATTCTCAATGCAGTAACCTAGAAATAAATGTATTTTCACTATATTACCCTCTGAAGCCGCATCTGTGTTTTAAGCAGCAGAAATATTGCCAGTGCTCAAGCCTGCTGTCGCAGACACCCTTACGTGCTGCCTATATGTGCAGTGTGAAACACGCCTACGTCTCTGCACCATCATCTCCTGATGTATCAGAAACAGAGCCATAAAACTGCATCCTTCATGTACTTTAGTAACAACATTAGCCCATTAATATAAGACTTCCCTAAGGCCCTGCTGCAACAGATCTTATATTAGTATCAACAACAGGTGAGTTACAAAACTGCTATTCCAATTAACATCTCTCCAGGAAGGCCCTTTGCATGTTCTGCAACGACAGTTCTGGCTCTCTCAGCTACAACATCAGGTTGGACTTAAAATGCTTTAATTCCCATTGGTCTTTCCAACAACGGCCTCAGTATCCCAACAAGTGTCATTATCCAGCCATTGACAAAAAGCCATTGATTGTCACAATAATTAAGGTATCACTGGAGCAAATGAGGAATCAGACACTACTATTCCCATCAGCCATTGCAAAAGCAGGGTTCTTTCAGTTTTAGGACACAGTTTGTTGTACTATAATGGAAAGCTGTTTGTTTCTTTCACTATGCAGATGTTGGAGCAAAGACTACAGAGTGCCACTCATTCTTTACAAGCTACTCCTAACAGCACCATCCACAGTCTGCCTCCCCTTACTCACCCCCCATTGGTGGATTTGTGGGGGGCGGGGCAGGCAGAGACCTATCAGGCAGACATGGTTGGCTACATGGGGATACCTGCTGCCACAGAAGGAGCTGTAGCTGTTGCCTCCACAGAGGAGGTGACGACGGACCGCTCACCTTTACTGGAAGCTCAGGAGGAGGAGGAGATCAAGGTGAGGTTTAAGGTCATGTGCAACAGTACAGTGCTACCCAAAAGTTTTTGGAAATTTTAACGCCATTTTAATTTACTTTTAACCAGCTTGCCTCAAAGTGATTTTAGTGGATAAAGCCATTTCCCCTCAGGTTCACACAGGTGTCCTAGCAGAGTACCAACAGGTGTAGTTCATCACATTAGCAAGTCACGTGTCCATTTTTGTCAAAACTTTTAAACAGTATATCATTGTCATACTTTTAAACTTAACATCTTGTGTTTAGCTTGAAAGTATGAGAAAATAAATATTTGGTTTAATATTTTGTTACCTAATGCTATTAAACTGTCTGAATAATTTTTTGGGGTCACTGTATATTTTAGGGCCAAGTATGATTATGAAGCTGAGCAACTAAAATTGTTATGAGTATCATAATTTATTTCCTAAAATGACACCAGCAATTCTCTGCTTTACCTTACCTTTTACCTGTCCCAGTTTATTGTGTGTAGTCAGCAATTACTACACTAATAGTTATACAGTAATGCAGCAGTGGCACATGTATGTACTCAGAATAACACCCAGCCTTTCTTTTCCAGGAGGAAGAGGTAACATTATGTATGGAACCAGAACCAGTGACATTAACTCCATCCCCACTGACACAGAGAGAGGAAGTGACCTTCACAGGAGAAAGCAGCCCGGGTCAGGCCCCTGAAGAACCAATCACAGAGCGAAAGGCTTCTGATGTGTCACCATCTGTCATTGAAGAGCTAGAGGAAAGGGAGGAGTCAGAATCCTCATCTACGGACGTCACGGCAACCAACTGAATGGCAGGAGTGAGATTTGAGCTGATTTTGGCAGACACTTCAATCGGTGTAATCAAATATGATCAACTCCTTGTTCAGGAATCAAACACTATTGTGATGGAATTCAAGGGACTGCTCAAGTCCAAAACTAAAAAGCAGAAGAGAAGGTTAACGCACAGCTTACCTGAAGACTATTATGTTTATGTAAGCCTTATACTACAGTTGGGTGAATGGGATTGGACTATTCTTGGGGGGTAATGAAAGATCAGACAGGATTGAAGTGATGGAGATGAAATATAAAGAACATTCAGTTAAATATGTGCATGCTTTTACACTTGATACACACTTGATACACTCAAAATAAAGACAGTAAACCATAGTAATAAAACAAATAATATCAATATGGTTATTTTCTAATAAAACAACAAAAACTAAATATATTATTGTAAAATAGCCAGTAAAAAAAAATTTCAACCCACATTCTTCAGACCTACACATACTCAGTGTCTGCAACTTCAGTTCCACACAGAAGATTTCTGTAAGAAACGCACATGCCCAGTGTTATCTGACTAGCCCTCTGTTCTTCTTTAGTGCTCCCCACACTTGCACACACACACACACACACACACTTCTTTCTGCAATGAACCATGTTGAGATTTGGCCTTCTTTGATATTGTCCTCTATACCTAAATGACTCTAAACTGTGACCTGGGTCAATTACAATGCGTCAATAACATTATCAGTAATACTAAATGCTATTTAATTGCACTGCTATTAGACACAGGTTTAATACACGTTACTGTGCTGTGTAGTGTTTGTTGTGTTATATAATATATAATTATATACAGTTTAATTGCTACTATTATTTGGTTTGTAATACTGAGGGCTGTACTGAGTTGGGTTTTAAGCAATTTTGTTTTTGTTTGTTTAATTGTTTTTAGGGATTCTGCCCTTAGAAGTATACAAGTATCTCTCTCTCACACACACACACACACACACACACACAGTTATGTATGTGGATTGTAACATGGTGTGCTTCCTTATCTGTGTCTTTTGGCATGCATGTGGTTTGTCAGTGTACTTTGGAGTCCTATACAACACTGTATAGATATTTGCACTGGACCTCAGCACTCTGAGCTAAACCTTAGACTGACTCTGTGAACTCTGTGTGTGTTTAGTGATTTCATTGGCTGTGAAAGGAGGCCAGATTTGCACCATTTGAAAAACCTTATTGCACTTTCATTGGTGTGTCAGGTGAAGGACAGATGCCTTTACGATGGAAATTGTTTAATGGGAGAAGGCCACACTTTCCATCATTCTGTACAACTATCCCCAATATTCCCAAACCCCATATTTTCCATCTTCTGGAATAATCTGAAAATGTTATTTACTTGATGTTTTGGCCAAACATTACAATGGTTTTCAAATGTACATGTATGCATTTGGCAGACGTACCAGACTTATTATTATTATTCATTTGTTCCTTGGGAATTATACCCATGACTCTGGCATTGTTAGTGCTATGCTCTATCAATTGGGCTACAGGAACACTACAGCACTGAATCTAGGGAACTGAGATTAAATAGTCAGATTACACAAAGAAATGCTTTCATGACAACCATGAAAGATATGCAGGCTACCATCAAATTAATGAAGACACACATTACAGCAAAAACTTGTTGTCAAAAGCAAATACAGGATTACAAGAGTCCTGTTGATTACTTGACTCATACATACACTTCCTGATACACTTGCAGAATCACCTCTTGATGATTTTTTTTTATTTTTATAAATAAAGTGTGTTACAGTTTTTGTTAGAAAAAAAGAATTTCATTGCCTACAATTCTTTCATTATTTACCAAGGGGAGAAAAAAAAACAGGACCCGGATTCACATACTGTAAATATTCATCATCAAAACAACAAGAACAAACATCCCTACAGAATGAGAACGGGAACAGATATGAGAATTGGAATAAAAATGGGAATGGACTTTGTATGAAAGTGACCTCATGAACAACTCAGGCCATTTGGAATTTAGACCTGCACAGGCGTCTTCCTGTTTGTCATGGTCACTGATTATTACAGTTGCTATGACGATACAAACTTTGTGTTGACTGTTTACTGTGCATAAACAGGCGTGAAACATGTGTGTCCTTAACACAGAAGTACAGTAACTACATCAATACTACATTGTAATGTCATGTTCGATTCACTAAGGATTTAAAAAAAGACAACCAACGTATTGGTTATTAAAGGTGTTTCCTCTGAGGATACAGTTCACCTTAATAATTGTGTACAAACCTGAGGGCAAGACGAAATAGCATCAATAGCTGTATGAGGTGTATTGACTTGAATTTATTTATTGACTAATTATTTATGCAATGTTGGGACAATGTTTATTTTTCTACAGAATTGTGAGCACTCCCTCCTGTATATGTTGGGCTACATATTACTTCACTGAGCTTCTGATAAGAGTGGATTGTGAAAGAGTTTTTTGTGTCTAAACGCTTTATCTCATTGAAAAAACCCACAAGCAACTTTTCAAACATCTCATTACATTGTTATGTTATCCTACATCACAGGGCCTACATTATAATTACATGTAGCCATCCAGTAACTACACTGCAAAGTAACTGCTAAAATTGTATTCAAATAGAGGTCAATGTTGTTATTTTATGTAAAGGACGACTTCCATTATATTAGTTCTTGTTGCGTACAGTAAGTAATGTGCCCATTTATTTATTTAAGAATTATATGGGGGAGTGATTTACCTTGACAGCCTGTATATTACATATTTGTTATATGGAGATAAAGATTCTTTTGGTTGTAATGGTGTCACTCTCTCTGGTTAGGTGAGAATAGGTCATCCATCCTCAGGGTTTTATTTTATACTCATGAAACACAATGATAGTCAATCATAAAAGCTTCTTCTTTTATAATAATGCATTTATATAAATGAGGGTAAATGCAACACAGTGTTGTAAGAAACAGTGCTGGTAGCATGATGGTTAAGGTATTTGACCGCTAACACGACACTTAATGGTTCAATCAAAAATACATGTGAAACTGAAGACTTAACAAGATCACGTGTATATTTCCGAGCAAAAGCACTTAACCCAGAGATATTTCAGCATACCGCTGTGAATGAAAGCGTTCTTGAAGCATTTTGAAGACTGGATTGATATGGTGTGGTGAATTTTGGTATTTGCTTCCTTAATGACGCTTTTAGTAAAATTCTAAATGGCAAAATAAGTCTGAGATGATAACAGATGATTTACTCATACATGCATCTCTTTAAATTATCTATTCCAATTAGTCCATTTGAAGTACAAATTTTATTTTATTACACAGTGCGCCTGTATTCGTTACACTTTGTGACCTATACAGACATTCTCCAGCCCTAAAAATGCCTCAAAGATTTCTATTGTATAACCAACCTAAGCCTACATGTCAATTACAAGATACCAGTTCACATTACTGCAACCAAAGGAGTGACATCATGTCCTGTTTTATTGCTTTTCATGTAAGATAAGGAATATAAGAATTAATCATAACAAAAAACCAAATGTATTTCTCTGGATGTAGTTGCTTATCATTTGTGTTGACAAATGATTTCAAATGGATTTAGTTGTATGATTCTACTGCCATCTTTCACTACAAAACTGTCTGTTAGCATGACACTGTAACGGTCTCTTGTTCTACCTCTCTGTTTCTGTGAACTAGTGTACTTGACTTTCTTCTTCTCTTTTTCCCTTTAAATGTAATCTGTCTGTTACTCTAACCCAGTGTTGTCTCCTCTTGGTGGAAGAATCACATTCAGATAAAGTAATAATTTGAAAAGAGATGCTGTCAAGATCCAAAATTAGAAATTCTGTAAAGGTCTCTGACTGATTCAACATGTTCCAAATGTGAGATATGCAGATCCATTTATTTGGGAAATGACTGGTTGAGTTTATCAAGATGTGAAATAAGAAATGCTTTGTGATATCTATGCATGCTTTACTGAAGGTTATGATGATTCTTCCAATCAACTTCCTCTCTCCTGAATTCTCTCTTTTATCCCTTTCTTTTTACCTGCACGAAAAAAAACACCTTCCTGACCCTCAAAATATTGATATTATTGATCCCTTATTTCCCCAAAAATAATGAACAAATAAATAAAACAAACAATGCATTACTGTGCACTGTGTGTATTTTTAAGACGTGGCTTTTTTCCATCCCTTTATTCCATAAAATGTCTGCATGCTAATGAGACCATTAAAGCAACATAATAATACAAATAAAAATCAGATACTCATTAATAGTTAAAACGAATAAAGGTGTCATGATAATGACTTAAAAATTACATAATAAACAGTGTCAAAATGAAAAATGATTCAATTACACACAAAAAGCCTGTTTCTCTAAACACCGTAAAAAATGTTTTGTCAGAAAACCTAAAAAATGGGCTTCATGTGCATCTAAATTAACAGGTTTCATTCAAGTCAACAAAATATATTTGCACATGACTAAATGAACCTGACTACATTAGTTATACCAACACAAGTCATTTAAGGGTCAGATCCCTTAGAAAGAGCTTCTTAGGGAAATACTTCACCTAACAATGAAAAGTCTGCTATTATTTACCCTTGTTCAAACTCTATGATAGCAGTCAGTGCGCAGCTCTTGCCATAATATAGTATGTAAATAGTGACCAGGGCTGTTAAGCTCTCAAAATGCAGAAAGCACCATAAAAGATTATATTTTATAACAGGAGCTGCATAAAGGCTTGTTTTCTATGTAAGAAAATCAAATTCAAAACAACATGAGGGTAAATAATGACAGAATTTTTATTTTCAGGTGAAAATAACACCACTGTGCACTTTCACTGTGACTTGAATACAAAAATGGACAAATATTGGGATCAGTAGTGATGAAGGACATTCAGTGGGATGCATCAGTCCATATGTACAAATTAATAAGGATGAAACTACATAAGAACATTTGAAAACAAAGATAAGAGTTCGGTCCGGAGGACAGAGAATCATGTCTCATGGTGCAGCTCTCCTGCACTACTGTGGCCCATGATGGGTTTGAGGGCGACACCATGATAAGGTTTGCCTCCCTCTGGAAGTCTGAATTACCGTAAAATTCAAAACAACAGACTATAAAGGCTCCTCATCGCTCTCTCCATCACTATTCTTTCTTCCTTCAGGCACGGAATGAAGAGAGGAGAGAGGGATGGTGGAAGAGGAAGGTGAGGGCAGTTCCTCCTGAGAAGTACTGGCCGAGCTTCTGCTGCTGTTGCTTATAGTGATATTACACTCATTCCCTGCTGCCTGGACACAACTGCCAACAGACTCGTCCTTACTTTCTCGTATCACTCCCTCACTCCATAACTCTCTGTCCCGTGTGGGAGAGGACGGGACGGAGGGAGAATGGGATGGCTTTCTGGCTTTGCGCCGTGCATCTCTAAAGCTGGCCAGAGGGGGACGCAGTCTTACTCCACAACGGGTTGAACCCTCGATCGCTTTCTGGAGCTGGAAGTGGAAAAGGCAGATGCAGAACTATCTTCTCAAATACACTGGCAAATGGTAGAGTCATCTAGCTAGTCATCTTTACCTCTTTTAGGGCGACCACCCCAACCAGTTTACCAATACTGGTTACGTAGGCATGACTGAGACCCAGCAGAGAGAACAAAGTGTGAGTCTGAAACAAACAAACACATATTTTCTATGTGTGTGGGTGGTGAGTAGACCCAAAAGGTCACTTTCTTTAACATACAGTAAATGCCATTTGCTTTTTCTTCAGCATAAAAGCCACTACAACATCTAATGCAATTACATCCCTACATCTTTTAGTGCGGCTAGTTTAAGTGTTCAAATAATTTATGGAGCCACAGTGTGTGTGGCATATGTGGTTTATGAGGACTCTCCATAGACGTGTAAAATATTATACAGATAAAATATTATTACACAGATAAAATATTAATTCACAAATCACTTTGAAAGACGTTAAAAAGCACCAGTATAACAGTATTTTATGTGTGACGACCTTATGCAGAGATGTTCTCTCCACCAGCTGGAAAGGTGAGGGGTCAACACGGATCTGATCGATGTCAATCAGCTTATCCAGCTCTTCCTCTTCCCAGGCTTTGATCTGAACAACCAATAACACGTTATCTAAATCATGATGTCACAATAAGTGATAGCTTATAAATTGTCATGCTAATTTTGCCTTGTGTTGGAACTGCAGTGGAAAAAAACAATTCCTCAAAAATACCTCTTCAGGAGTCATGTTATCAGCTACAGGAGGGGCTGCAGGGCTCTACAGAGACAATTATAATACAGAGGAAATACAGAGAAATGAGAGGCAGACCCATCGAGACAGAGTGCATTAATGTATGGAGAATAACATCATAATTTACACTAAAAATAACTCTTTATATTTTCCTGCAGTTGATCAACTCTAAATACACAGCATGTTTGAACCATCTGCTGGTAAGAACTGCTAACTCTGTGAAATTGTGCTCTTATGAAGATGCGGACAAAATGCGTTTTAAATTATATTACAAATGCGAGATTTGTCTCCACCTACAGCTTAAATTTGCAAGCTACAAATACCAGCCAATTTGTGACGTGAACAGCCGAGCCATTGTGTTCTGTATAGTTACCTACTGTAAAATGACCAATTCTTCTTGTAATCGTATAGAAAATCCTCATACACACTGTACACTCTTTATGGTTTTATTTCAAGATACTTCATTATATATTATATATTTATTTATCCTTATATACAGGTTACATTTAGATTGCAGGTTTAAATTTAAATCTTAAGATCTTCCTAAGAATTATTTTAAAATACATACATCTGGCTCAGTCTGTGCTGAAGAGGAAGTGGAGGAGAAGAGACGACGAAGAGTCCTTCTTATAGACTGTAAGGCACCTGTTATGATTTACATTGTAACCAAACATTTATAATTGAGCTTAAAGCAGTATTATAAATACATTTGAACAAAGTTTGTATGTTTGGCTGCAAAACTGGATACCAATCAGCTAGAATCTTTAAAAACCTGCTTGTTGCCAGGCAACAATAAAAAACTCACCAGATGTGGTGTGATTAGAAGAGATTTCTGTTGTTTTAATGGACCCCAGTGGTCCATTACACTCTTCAGAGACTGTGATGCCCTGTTATTTTAGTTACAGTGTAAGATTAGTATACAAGATAATTTATTTTATTGTCAGAAAAGAACATTTACTTTGCATAAATTGCTGCTTATTGATGTCAGATCCACCTGAAGATCCACCTTTGAGTATAACAAACAGGGGACAAAAGCATTGGGTCTGCCTGGAACTAGTGTGTGAGAGAAATTCTGTACCTTCAGCACATCCTCTCACCTTCTCTCCATTTTCTTCTCCAACTTCTTCATCCACAAAGGGAAAGGCCTCCCAGCTCACCTGTGACCCTGGGCTGGGCACACCCTCACCCTGGTTATTAACCCGTCTCTCGGCTGAGAGCCACCAGTCAAAGGCTGCCTGAAGTTCACATCTCTCAATGGAGCCCAATAAAATCATTGACTCTAAGATCGGGAAAATGATTGACATTTTCCATTTTAAAATATATGTAAAAAATCTGCTGTTGTTGCATAACAAATACAATGTGAATTGTTTACCCTAATTCCTAAATTTGAATTAAGATTACAAACAGGATTCAGAATTGTAATTTGAATTTGAATCTTTAGAACCACACAATGATATTAATCAGCTATAGAAAGTTTTGTATTTAATTAATGTTTCATTATTTTGACTGAATAAACGTTTATTTTATGAAATATGGTGGAAGACTAAATTCTTTTCCCCACCATGTTATAAATAACATCAAAATCTTGGAATGGAGCCAAACAACATGGAAACAGAAGAAGTTACCTGTTTACGCCCATTTTGGTGATGGACTAATGAAAGTCCTATGCCATATTATTTAATTGATTAAATCAAAATTCAGTAATTCCTCTTCCTGTCATTCCAATTCAAATTTTAATTCAACCTCCTGTGGGGCGTGGTCATTCAATTCAAACATCAACCAATAAATCAATGAGTCTAAAATTCAGAACTTTGGCCAAACCTGCAACAAAATCACAAACCTTTGGAGTCAACAAGCGGGATGGTTTTGAGGGACGTGGACTCCAGGAGATCTTTTAGTTCTCTGTATGTGGACTGAGGTGACAGAAACTTGATTTTCTTTACCATGATGTCCTCCACAAAGATATTATATTTGCTGACATACAAAGAAAGAGTGATTGAGGAACAGATATTTCATGTCAAAACCCAAGATTGTTTGTGTCAATCATTTTTTCAGTTCCTTTGTGTGAGGCGAAGTCAACAATCATTGGACAAAACTAAAAAAAATGTTATTTGATAGGAAATGATGTCAAAGACACTATTATCAACTTGATCTAAATATGCCATCTCCAGTGTTCTGGGAGTAGTACCTGATGTGGCCAATCCCAAGCTCAGGCAGATAGGGCAATTTCTTCACCTGTATGATGGAGTCATAAAGAGAAGGCTGTAGACCCTGAGCAACCATGTTAGCAAGAATCACTGCCACCATCATGGGCAGGATGTGTGAGATTTGCCCTGTTAGCTCAAAACAAATTACAGCTGTAGAAACCGTGTGTGTAACTGCCCCAGTCATAGCTGCTGCTCCTAGAGGTCAGGAGGTCGAGAGGAGATAAGAGAAGTGGGAAAAGATGATATTTAAAGAGCAGTGATGGAAAATAAAGGTATGAATGATGGCAGAAAAAAGGAAAGTTTTCAGACCAATCACTGCGTAGCCTCCAGGCAGGATTTGGTACACAATCCCATCAAACAGAATTCCATTTGGAAAGAGTGTGGCCATGATCTCACCAACCAAACGCCCAAATGCTGCTCCTGCTTGTTAGAAACATCTGATTATGCTCACAATACAATCAGCAGGAATACAAAATTAATCATGAAAATGATTAATCTTTACAACTAAATATATGATTTTTTCACGTTACATCAGAAAATTGGATTACATGGTTAAAAAAAGAAAATAAAAATGCCTGACCCAAGATAAATACAGGCATGAAAGCTCCAGAAGGGACTGGCATTGTTGTAGAGACTGCCGACATCCAGAACTATGTGAGGGGGAAGTAAGAATTTTATACCACAAACATGTATATAGACACAGTTTATACATATATTATATACCTATAGCAATCTTTATATATGATGGACATAATGAAGGAGCACCTTCATGACAAAGAACAGGAAAAGGATGACAAAGACGCTGACTTGGGGGTGGAGCCAGGCAGCAGATCGCCCCAGTCCAGGCGGGGCTGGGGAACCCGAGATCTTTGTCCAGGTGAAGTTATCAAACAGAGAATTAATGCACTCTCTGGGCATCAACTGTTTGACAACAGATAAACTTTAATTAAACCCCCGAAACATTCTCATCATTCTCATCACACCTGACCAGCAGAACCAAGACTTATGCATGAGGTTTCACTCAGGAGAAACTAAAGTGACTCTTAATCAAAGTGAACTTGTGCTAAATTTCATTAAGATGTAGTAGATATATACAAATGAGTACTGAATATTTAATAATAAATGTTTTCTTTAAACTGTTGCAAAATGCTTTTAAACTGGTTTTCTCATGGACCTATATTTGTGTGGGTATCTGAGTATACACACCTCTCCAGCCATAAACTGGCCAAAACCCGGAGGAAATGTGAAGGAGGCTATAATTAGTGTCACAGCACCAGGGTAAATCAACCGGCTACAACAAAACAAACACACACAGACATAAACAAGCATTTAATTACCATTGATGGTGTGGAATCTACAAAACAGTAAAACAGGTGTAATAAGTCAATAATTAATGAGTTATAAAGTTGTTATTAATGTGTATTTGGGGACTTGCTGTTTTGTAAGGAAGCGTGTAAGTGCCGTCTGTCTCCTCATTATCAGAACAACCTGTCTGTTCAGATAGACAAAGAACGCTCCTAAAAACCCACATGAGATCCTACAGACACACATTTAAAAAAGATATAAACAGTAGATAAAACATTTTATTCTTCCACTGCTGCATTTGTTTTTAACTTTAAAAGATTTTAAGTTGATACTGTTTTGAGTGCATATACAGATATAATCCATACACAATTTTACACATGCATAGACACAGTCCCACACACCCAATGACTGCAAAAGCTGGCAGTTCCTGTAGGTCAAAGGGGAAGTCCATACGAAAATTTGTACGAAACAGTGCTGTTATTGTAACTGTGGAAAACAAATGAGAGTATTTCAGTAATATTCTATTTTATTTTTGGGGATTGCTTGACATACAGCATGAAATTAATTTATTATTCATTTCTTGTATCCACTTGTGCATGTGTGTGTGTCCTAGGCCCACCAGAATCTTTGTTCCACACTGACAGAACTCTGAATATAAAGGCACTGAACGTGGCTGCAAAATATCCTCTCCAGTAATTCCTCACTGCAAAATATGTCGACGTGACCTCAATACTAAACAACACACCTGAGAGAAAGAGAGAGAGCAAGCATAAATATAGAAAAAACAAAGTTAAATAACAGCAGAGAAAGCAAATAACAGTACAAGAGACTTCACAGAAAGAGACAGAGAGAAAGCGAGAGAAAAGAGAGAGAATATAAGCTTTAGATAGACAAAAATGAAGGTTTTTTTATGAATCATAAGCAGCACTGAATCATAAAAATAATAATAACAAGCAGGTTTACTGCCATGGGTTCAGCAATTGGTGTCACATGGCACTTCTAACTGTCCTAAGTGAATAAGTACATCATTAAACATGAATTCAGGCACTAACAAGGACTTTAATTTACCAAACACCGGCGTACTAAGAAAGCCTGACTTCCTGGGCAGTGTACTTGGGGGGCCAAAGAAGCTAGCGCCACAAACCTACAATGTTTACACTTCACAGAAATGTTCTTATGTATTTTATGTTCTTATGTATACTGTATTTCTAATGAAGAAAAATACATAAGCAAAAGCCTTATGTATAGTTTTCACAAAGTATTTTAACATCTTAAAAATACCACACTCTACCATTTTAATGAGAAAAAAGACATCTGTTATTATCAAAGTTATTACCAACAATTAAAAAAATCCACACACACACTATAAATATATATTGTATATACAATTTTTAAGAAACATAAAACTCACAGCATATGAATTTATAACACATGGGTGCTTTTAACTGTGAAGAGCTGAAGAAGTTAATTATTCAGCAGGCATCTGAAAACATTGGGAAAGAGATGAGGGACTTTAATCAGAGAGAGAGACAGAAAGAGGCATGTTTACCTCCAAGGGGAGTCCCAAAACAGCAGCCTACCCCAACAGCACATCCTACTGTCAGAATATCTGTGTAACCATAGGGGTTCTACTGACACCAAGACATAAGAGAGACAGAGAGGGAGTTTGAGGTGAAGGGAAAGAGGAAGATGAGAGTGTTAGTGGGAACATAAAGGCATGTTAAAAGAAGAGCAGATTAGAAATGTCAGTGAGTACACTGTGTGAGAGAGAGATAAAAGAGAAGATAAATGAGAAGAAAGGGTACAGTGTGATGAAGGGAAAAGGGAATGATCGATAAAGGAATGCAAGAAAAAACTAAAGGAGTAGAGTCAGTATTCATTCAAAGACAGGCAAACCAAAGCTTTATACGCACACCAAACTGTGTATAGCACAAACTTAGATTGCAGAGAGAAAAACACATTAAATACATCAGCCATGTGTTCTCTTTCTATTGGGGTAAATGTGTACATGGTACAACGCAGTGCATTATGGGTAAAAGTGGGAGTGACTTGCCTCCCACCGGGGCAGCGAAACAGGTGGCCACTCCCACCGCACAGGCACAGACCAGTAGATCCTGAACATGGGCACTATTCTGGGTGATTTGGGCAGGGTTAAAATAACAGCACCAAGACACACACATTTAGTGGGTGAGCAGTTAATACACATACACAATACCAAAAAACATCACTATTAATAGAGAGACAAAAAATGACATAGAAACAATGAGGCAGGAATGAAAGGGGGTATGGGGAATGAGAGGAGAGAAATATGACATTAGTATAACTACCAAATGTAATTAAAACATATAGACACACAAAGCATTATATTAAACTGAGTATGACATTCAAAAGCAGATCATTTTAACCATTAACTGCTGATAAGAGACCAGTTTTGACATCTGCCTACTAATAAAATGACCCTTGTAATGGCCATTACGGAGTATGAATTTTTGTGCAAATGAGTAACCTGATCCTAGATCAGCAGCTTCTGAAGACTGATCGAGAACACCCATGCCACACACACATACGCGCATGTAGACATTGACTTGGAGGGGCTGATTTTTACCTCATACACACCAGTGAAGATAGACATGACCCTGCTCAGCACTGCGGCACAGATACTAGCAATGTGCACAAAGGGACCCTGAGGATTTATTTCATTGAGGTTATTAAACAGAAACACAAATGTAAACACACAAAACTCAAGGAATGAGCAAGGTACTATATGCAACTAACTAACAAACATCAATTTCTCTAAATACTTTGGAGACAGACAGACAAAGAGAAAGCTTTTTTCATTTGTGTTATGATTTTTAACACAAACGTACAAACAAAACTTAAAACCATAAAATAGCTTTGTTAGATTACTTAGGTAACTGGTAAAAAATATGAATGAACTATTGTTTATTTGATAGACTTACATTATATTAAATCATATATTTGGACTGATAATTTATATAAAATAGACAATAGAGGTCCACCTCCTTTCCGATGGGCATCCCACTGCCCAGACCAGCAGTAAGACCAATAACTTTTGCCACAAATGCTTTGAGTGTGAGATACTCCTTTAACACCACACCTCTCAGAATAGTCTTGAGTTCAGGGATTCCAGAGCCTGAGGCACACAGAGGATTGTGAGGAGAGAGAGAACCATAAGCAGCCAACAAATTCAGAAAAAGACAAATACATTTTTACACATTGTGCAATTTTGTGAGTGTATATTATGTTACGGTAACTATAAAAGATGAATAAAAGATTGGTGTATATCCTGCAGTGTGATATGGGGCTCACGGGCAAAGCTATCAAAACAATTGCGATACGGGAGAGGTGAGAGAAATGAGAGATGATAACTTTTTTGAAAGAATTACGGGAGAAAGATTTAATGTGTTGTGGGTGGTTAAGGTGGACTGAAGACAGCAACTACCTAAAGACTGAATAGGAATTACATAATAGATGACACAATAGAAGCTGCTGGACTTTAAATGTATACAGGTGTATTGGTGAAGCAGGAAAAGTACACAGGGAAATCAAAGCAGCATGATGATAATGATGATGAGATTATCGCACCTATGGCTTGTGGAGCAACCAGGTTGCAGAAGAGGGATGCAAACACAACGAGGATGATGGGATATGAGATCCAGGCCAGATACTGCAGAGCCACATTACCCTTTAGCTCTCCATACATCCACTTATATGCTGAGAGAGAGGTGGGGGTTGAGAGTTTGGTTATCATATAACACATGATAACCAATGACTAAACAAATGATACTCTGTGTTTGATTGACATCGTTTTGATGCAGTTATAAAAGCAATAGGTCACCTTGTCAGTAAGGCCTTTTATACCTTCTTTCTAAAATATACTTAGGCTCCAGGAAAAGTGTTACAAGATAGGCTCATAAAACAGGATGCTACACACATGCTACACACATTATTAAACCTGCAGCTCCATATTCAGCCAGTGTATCTGTGCTCTGCAATAAACACTGCTATTTCTTCTCTCATGTCCATCACTGATATGGAATAAATTGTTTTATACCTTGTAGACTCTTGGCACTGGCGTAGTCCATACTCCAGCTAACTAAAGCCATGGTGAGGCCCAAGAGAACCAGAAAGATCCAGTCCTCTCCAAGCTTTGTCACAATATACCTCTGGATTCGGGCCAGGCAATCTACAACATTAATACAGGGACCTAAATGTTTTACATAAATCTCATTGACATTTACTGTTATTATATTAGATATTTCTTGATTTTTTTCTGAATAAATTTGGATTATTTCAGTAATTTTAAATGCAATACTATTTCTGCCTACTGTTAAGAATATACTGTTAACAAATAGAAACTTTTATAAGTTATTAAAAAAGTGCACATGAATTTTAGATAAATTAAATTTTCTGTTAATATTAATTGTGCTTACCTTGGCATTTGGAATAGGGACGGGGGTTTTTAACAGAGGAGGACGGGCTTAATTCTGAAGTCATGGGCCCCACCTCCAGACCAGCATGATGTGCTCGACCGTAGCTTCTTCTGGTTGCTTTGGCATTTCGGGCATGTCTCTTCCATTGTCTTTCAGTCAGCAGACGCGTGGCCTCCCTTCTGGCAATATTACCCAACTGCTCCCTGTATTCCCCATACAGCTGAAAACAACACAACTATCACCATTATCCACAAGGCACGAAAATGACTTCATTAACCACAATCAGCAAATTCACAGCAGGACTTGATGGCATATACGCTGAATACAATCTATGCAGGGACAACTGAGATCGATTTCCTGATGATTTGGATGAGCAGATTAGTGTGTGAAAATTTTCTCGCTCACACACAACAGCTGATTTGTCAGTGTGTTTTGAACGCTCATTTGTTTGGATCAATTGTATGTACGTATGCAAGTGCCTAGGGAAGGGAGAATGTGTAGTAAATCAATAACAGTGTTATGTGCGTGAGTGTGTGGGGTGGGCCTTCAAGTCATTTGTATATGTCAGACAGAAATAGTCAGTCTATGTGTAACAGTGAAGAATGAAAAAAGATCTTCCCTGAGCACCTCAACACTAAATTTACACCTAAAACTATTTTAAAAAGCAGTAGTGCACAAACCACAAAAAGCTAACCCACAAAAACAAACTGCGAGCTCCACAAACACACACACGTACCACGGGCCATGAACAGACCACACACTTTGGAGACTGGCCAGAAAAGGAGGAAGTGATCCACCAAGATGGACATTCTCCACCTTCCTTCCATTACACACGATACACACGCCTGCATGCACATACACTCACGGTCAGCACAGACCCCACATGGTGCAAGACTGAGGAGATCAGATTTAGCACGCTCATGCACTCAAAAACAACGCTCATTTAAATATTCATTAAAAAATTGTTAGATGAATGCAAATAATTATTTGGATTTGCTTTGTATCTATATTTTTGAAAAACGTAAAGTATTTAAAAAACAAGAAAGCATGTATTACATAATCATCAAATCCTCAATGTTAATTAGTTGCTGTGTTTACCAGTGACTTATCACACACCAAATAAATGGCTTATTACAGTAAGAATAAATGAATGAATCAAAAACAATCTTAGCATCTACAGACCTGATTCATTAGTCTTACCAATACATTACATTTTAAGTGCTTAATCCCTGTTTTTTAAAGTAGTTCGGGATGTGTGTGTTACTAACATAAACCTCCTTTTTTCGATTTTTCACAGATTTTGATTCAAACTCTTATAGAAGTTCATATCTGATATTCTATATCAAATTAAAGACCAGAGTTTACACAAATTTTAGTTTAGATTGTTAGTTCACAAACTTTAAGGTTACCTAATATGTTAAATGATCAATTTTTTATCTTTATCTGTTACTAATACGTTACCTAATAATTGGTAGCAGTTTTGGCAGAATTTTAGCAGATTTTCATTAACTACCAAATCAGTACTTGACAACTTCAAATATAAAAGAAATAATAATATAGGACATATGTAACGTGTTGTAATAAAATGGTTTTGGAAATTATTGAAATTATTGAAGAGTCAAATGAATTAATTAACATTTTATACACATTTTAATTACAATAAAATTCAATAATACAGCTGTATTCTTCTAATTAATGTAATTTAAAGTTATTACATGTATCTGTAATAAAGACAAATGCAAACCTACCTCATGTGTAGCTGTTGTTTTAGACATACTGTATTAAGAACTTTATGTACCTCCATAGAACATCATCTGACAGTGATGCTATTCAACAGCATTCATTTATACACTAAACTTGAACACACACACCTACACACACGTGAAAGATTTCACCAAAAGCACAGAGAATTAAGAATGAAGTGTACTTAAAGAATTTTACAAACATTTCTGTTTATATTTGCTCTCATTCAACACATGTTCATGACAGGTTAAAGACAGGGTTAGTGTGAGAGAAAGACTGAACTCAAGGCTGTCTCTATCATTGCCTCTTTAATTTCCTAAACTCAGGACACTGGTTCAGAATGACAGCGTGAGAGACCGAACAGGAAAACATTTACTTAACCACAACACTCTCTTTCTCTCTCTGCTCATGAGGGCCACCTGTTTATTGCATTACTCTAAAACTTAGAGGGCCTGGCCCTGAATATATATATATATATATATATATATATATATATATACAACTTTGTGTGTTTCAAACAGTTTCATCTTTTAAAAACACATGCAACACATTTAAATTTCAAAAACGTAAACTTCGAAAGCTAAAAAGACACTGAAACCTACAGCTCGGCTCCAAGTTCTAAAAAAACAGGAAGTTCAATAATGTTTACCTCAGCCTAGCCATGCGTCCAGACAGTTAAGTGCCATTGTAATATGTCTGCTCAACACTGATCAAAAGTGTTACTATGACTAAATTGACTGGACTACAGTTATGCCACCAAGCGTAAACAGATTCTTACGGAAAGAATTGCACATTACTTTGCATACAGTGTATAACAGAAGCAACAGGATATCAGTTATATCAGAGGAGCAAAATCTCCTGACCCTTAAGTGCTTTCAGGCTAACAATTCCAAAAGGGTAGAGAGAGAGAGAGAGAGAGAGACAGAGAGAGAGAGAGAGAGAGAGTGAGTAGATGTTGCTAACAGACACAAGCAGTGAAGGACATAGTGACTTTGAGACTTAATTAAAAGCACAGTTATGGCATTCAGTAAGTGTACATGTATGTGTGTGTAAATGTAATAAAATCTGTCTCATATATCACCTGCCAGATCATGAGTTTGGGACTGACAATTACATCTTTCTTTAAATCACAATTCACACAAGTTTGTTACAATATTTAAATTTAGGATTTGCATTAAACATAGCAGCAGAATATTAAATTGGGTGTTTTTATTCTGCCACAAATCATGTTACATTAAGCAGTATCTTTCTTACATTACATTACATTACATTATAGTGTAAAAACATGTACAAACTTTTAATAACCCAATTTAAACAAAGGCTCAGGGTGCAAGAGCACCAAACCTCTTGTAAATCTGCTCAATACATTAAATGAAATGTGCTTTAAAAAGAGCTATACAAATAAATTGAAACTGACATTGAATTAAACAGTTATTTTCATAACAGTTACTATGGTTATAAAAAAAACTCTAACCATTAAAATGGTCAACACCTCCTTGTTTCTGATCCATGTTTATAACATTCAAACTCTTCACACACAACAACCATTACTATTTTGCATCATGCTCGATTTCAAATGAACAGATTATTCTTTCTTGTTCCCTCAGTATTCTCTCAAATTACTTTTTAAATCTTTAAAGCCGCAGCTCAGGAAAAAAATTAAATGTAATGATTTGATTTATTCTTACCAGAATCTGTTCAAAATTCAGAACAGTCTCAAAAGTGTTGATAGGACCCTTTATCATGTCTGTTTTTCTTCAGTGAGACTCTTGCTATCTTTCCTCTGCGATATATCTGTGTCTCTGCCTGCTTTCTCTTTACTTGTCCTTTTCACCTTCAGAAAATACTCAAATATTAGTGACTGTATCTGTCTTATAGAGGATGTCCTGTGGGTTTAATGCATAAGCAAACCACATTACCCACAATGCACTGGACCTCATTTAGAGACTGTGTGGTTGACAGTGGACTGTCAGCAGCTGTTAATTCACAGGGCTGTGGTTTCCTAATCCTGTCTGGACTTATGTCCACTCCAGGTATTTGGATGGAACCTGCAAACTTCTTTGGTCTAAAGTTAAATGGAAGTTGTCATATATTTATTAATGTCTATGAAGTTAAATTGTTAAGTTGTAATAGTTAAATTGTAATAGTTAAGTTGTATTAATGTTTTTGATTGATGTCTGCTGTTTAATGCTACTCATCACCTTTGCACTGTGATTTTTGATATGGTATTTTGTCACCAACAAAATCCTGCCCACATAGTGATTTTAAAAACTCTATGTCAATAAAAAACTTCCATTAATAAGACACTAACAAACACTAATCAACAAGCATATGGTTGTATACATAGTATAAGGACTTTGCACTAAACCTTGAGCATTAAAGTGAAGAGTGCTATTAGCGGGAAATACTTGATTCTGATTGGTCAGTTGTGACATTTCCAGGTCTGTAATCCCCGATAACACACTCCGGACACACTTTGTGTGTGACATCTACAAAAAACTTCATTATATAATATCAAACTTAAAATAAAACATACTTTAAATTATTCTTTCTCTCTAAAAATGAGTGTTTATTTTCATAATTTTTGTTCATAAATGTGCATTTGAACTACAGATTAATTTAAAATTGTGGTTCTGATATGATTGAATACAATTAGGTGCTCCAAAAATATTTTGTAACCGCTTATTAAAAGTTACTGTAATATGCTAAAAAAACACAACCTTAAGAAAACTTGTTTGGATTTATATGCAGCGTTAATCTGATCTCAGGAATATGCTAATTCCAAGGCAGGATCAAAAGTGGATTTGCATTTGTGCCCAATAATAAAGTGAAAGTGTGGACATGACGCTCTTTTATCTCCTGCACACTTCCCCTGCACTGTCTCTCTGTCTATCTGTCTCAGCCTCTGTTCATTGCTGTCAGTCAGCAGTCAGATTCCCAGAGGCCTCTCTGATAAAGAAGAGGTCGTCCACAGCTGCCTGACCTGGAAGTGAAATCACTTAACTGTGACTGTTAAAAACAACACGTACTGCTGTTCAACATATGTCTAAGTAAACAAACCGGTGAATGACCATTTTCTAAGGTGGAGTTGAATTTCTATTGATTACTACTGTTGTAATACTGTGCAAATTAAGTTTTTTTTATCCATGCAATTTAAAGCTTGCAACTTTCTGCATTAATAGTTTTTAATGAAGACACTTCATTGTAGTATATTGAAGTGGAAGTCTATTGTATACACAATATTTATACAACATATTCCTTGTGGGGACTGTTGGTTTTTTGTTACCTACTATGTAAGCAAATTATTGTGTTATTGTCTCAGGCATTTATCAGGCATTGATCCCATTAAAATATTCCTTAGTGAGCACAAAAAGATACTGTATTGTCTCCCTTTAATAATACAAAGACAAACATTCACGCTTATAAAGTCTTTCAATAGGTCTAATGATCAAGTTTTTTGATCAGGATTTGACAGGATCATTTTCTATACAGAAATCTCTTGTGTATGTGTGTGAAACACACAAAAAGGGGACAGTAATCCATCTACAGTGCCTTGCAAAAGTATTCATACCCCTTGAACTTTTTCACATTTTGTCAACTTACAATCACAAACTTATTTAAACCGTATTTTATTGAGATTTTATGTGATAGACCAACAAATGTAGCACATAACTGTGAAGTGGAACGAAAATGATATAAAGTTTTCAAAATTTTAAGCAAATAAAAATCTGAAAAGTGTGGCGTGCATACCCCTAAATAAAATCTAGTGCAATCAATTGCATTCAGAAGTCACCTAATTAGTTAATAGAGTACACCTGTGTGTAATTTAGTCTCAGTATAAATACACCTGTTCTATGAAGGCTTCAGTGGTTTGTTAGAGAACACTGGAGACCAAGATGGGAACTCACCAGACAGGTCAGGGATAAAGTTGTGGAGTTCAAAGCAGGGTTAAGTTATAAAAAATATCCCAAGCTTTGAACATCTCAAGGAGCACTGTTCAATCCATCATCCAAAAATAAAACAAGTATGCCACAACTGCAAACCTACCAAGACATGGCCGTCCACCTAAACTGAGAGACCGAGCAAGGAGAGCACTGGTCAGAGAAGCAGCCACTCTGGTCACTCTGGAGGAGCTGCAGAAATCCACAGCTCAGGTGGGAGAATCTGTCCACAGGACAACTATAAGTCATGTACTTCACAAATCTGGACTTTACGGAAGAGTGGCAAGAAGAAAGCCATTGTTGAAAGAAAGACATAAGAAGTCCTGTTTGCAGTTTGCCACAAGCTCTGTAGGGGACACAGCAAACATGTGGAAGATGGTGCACTGGTCAGATGAGACCAAAGTTGAACTTTTTGTGTTGAAATGAAAAGCGTTATATGTATAAGAAGAGTAACACTGCTCATCACCCTAAACACACCATTCCCACTGTGAAACATGGTGGTGGCAGCATCATGCTGTGGGGATGCTTTTCTTCAGCAGGGACAGGAAAGCTGGTCAGAGTTGATGGGAAGATGGATGGAGCTAAATACAGGGCAATCCTGGAACCTGTTGGAGGCTGCAAAAGACTTAAGACTGGGAAAAAGATTCACCTTCCAGCAAGAAAAGGACCCTAAACATACAGCCAGAGCTACAATGGAATGGTTTGGATCAAAGAATATTCATGTGTTCGAATGGCCCAGTCAAAGTCCAGACCTAAATCCCATTGAGCATATGTGGCAAGACTTGAAAATTGCTGTTCACAGATGCTCCCCATCCAATCTGGCTGAGTTTGAGCTATTTTGCAAAGAAGAATGGGCATAAACTTTAGTCTCTAGATGTGCAAAGCTGGTAGAGACATACCCCAAAAGACTTGCAGCTGTAATTGGAGTGAAAGGTGGCTCTACAAAGTATTGACGCAGGGGGGCTGAATTAGGGCTGGGCGATAAAACGATAACGATATGTATCGCGATAGACACGTGATCGATATCAATAAAAAATGTGTTCGATAAAACGTTCGATATTTTTTATTCTTTATCGGAAGAGAACAGAGGTTGTGAAGCAAGTTTGGTTGCATTACCAAAGGCACTCGCTCTCTGGTAACCTAGCAACGTAGGGAGTGACACGCTAACAGCCAATCATGTAACAGTATCAGTTTGGTTGCGCCATTTCGTTGTCTCAGGCTGGTCTGCAGGATTCCTCTTCATAAGCAGAAAATGAGTGCCGCAGCGAGCGAGGAAATTGTAAATAAAAGAGGAAAAGTCAGCTTATAAGTCTGACCGTAGTCAGACCAATGTCGTCTGCAAATTATGCAAGACCGGTAATATGCAAGACTGGTAATACCACGAACTTGATGTACCACCTTAGCCGCGCTCACCCTTTGGAGCCAGATGCCTTGAGGGGATTATGATAAGAGGAAGGTTAAGTTTAAAATAAAAATGTTTAAATGTAATATATTTTTCTCCTGGTCCTTATTTTAATTGGATCATAAAAAATATCAATAATTATCGATATCGACCGATATAAAACACTGATATCGTGATACAGTTTTCAGCCATATCGCCCAGCCCTAGGCTGAATACAAATGCACACCACATTTTTCAGATTTTTATCTGCTTCGAATTTTAAAAACCATGTATCATTTTCATTCCACTTCACAATTATGTGCTACTTTGTGTTGGTCTATTACATAAAATCTCAATTAAAAACATTTAGATTGGGGTTGTAATGTGACAAAATGTGGAGTTCAAGGGGCATGAATACTTTTGCAAAGTATTGCAAAGTATTACAAAGGTTACAAAAAGCTGTTATAAAAGAGGACAATCAATGTGGAAATCAGAATGCCAAGAGCCACAAGAGAAGAGAACAGATTAACCAGTCTGTTATCTTACATTTACATTTATGCATTTGGCCGACGCTTTTATCCAAAGCGACTTACATTGCATTGTACTATACATTGTTTCTGAGTATGTGCAATCCCTGGGATCGAACCCATGACCTTGGCGTTGTTAACGCCATGCTCTAACCACTGAGCTACAGGAAAGCCTAAAACAATGAAGGCAAATTTACATTTACATTTAGGCATTTGGCAGACGCTTTTATCCAAAGCGACTTACATTGCATTATACTACACATTGATCTCTATACATTGAGTATGTGCAATCCCTGGGATCGAACTCATGACCTTGGCATTGTTAATGCCATGCTCTAACCACTGAGCTACAGGAAAGCTTTATCTTTGAACTAAAACTTCACCTTTATTAAAACAGGGTGGGTGAAAAGTAACTAGGCTAGGCATTAAAAGCTATATTAGCTATAGAACGAGTATTATCATTGGAGTCATGATGAAAACAGTGTCTAAATACATGATAGTAAATAGGATTTCATATTTTCCATATGGACATTACAGGCATCGGCTGTGAGAGGTTCTCAGTAATATCCCAAACAACTTCCTTCAGAAGATTGTGCATTCCATCCGGGCCGTTTGAGGAAACTCGTTGACGCCACTGGTACTTATGTTGAAATTTAAAGATTTGCTTTCATTTTCCTATGTAATAAAGTACATGTACAATTTGTTTCAATAAAATTTTATTAGAAATATGGATTTATTACCAATTTTATTGCCTAATTTATTTTTTACCCACCCTGTATAATCTGGCTGTCCTAATAAACGAAACAATGAACAGAACTCAAATAACAGAAGACATATAACTTAATTTACCCGATCAGCTGACTGAGTCTAGGCCGTATAGTGGCCATACAGCAGCTATGCACAGCACAGCACCCTGACAGAGAGGTTTAGGTGTATATTTAACCTGCATGCTCAGGTTTCTGCTAGCGTATAGCAGCTTAGATGTGGAGGGTAGGTTAGCACAAATATGCACAACATCAAAAAAACTGCAGCTTTATTACAGCTGACAGAAACGTGTGACGTGTGGTCTCCAGATCTGCTAAGATCAGCAAGCCTGTGACATTGCAAATAATCCTCAAGGACATTTAAGATTTTCTTTTAGAGTTCTCAGACGCCCTAAACTTTGGATTGACTGAGGACAATGTGGATTTTGCATAAAGCCTATAAAAAATAAAATACGAAAGGTTCCAATGAAAAATTGCTCAAAAAAGACCACACAGCGGTGATCATGAAATCCCTGACAAGCATTAAACAAGAAGGTGGAAAGCAGAAGCTTACTGCAAACACACAAACAGGGTTTTTTCCTTCAAAACTTAAAACTCTGATAAGGAACCACAAAATTTACAAATCTCCGGTATTGAGTTTACTAATCTCTCCTGGAGGTTTATAAGACAGATGGCCTTTAATCAGCAGGCAACACAGGTCATGATGATTCTTATACCTACTCACAAGTAGTGCTACAACACCCCTGCACACTCTGTGCATGTTGCCACCAAGAATAGAATGGAAAATCAATTAAAGGCTACTAAAGTTAAGGACTTGGAGACCCATTATTTAAAGAGCTGTGTGGGCAGCGTTTCTAAGTTAGAACAGACTGGACCGACCATGACACACCTCAGCAAGCCATCCACTAACAGCCAGACTGGGAAACCACCCAGTGTAAGAGCACAAAACAACAGTAAAGAGAAAGAGAGGCATATAAAGGCAGTGACTGACCAGGGTCTGCTGGTATCTCAGAGCTTTCCTTTGCGACGCATCGGCAGCCATCGACACGCTCGCACTGAGCCAAAAATAAACACACACTGTCTCTCTCCTGTGTTACAGCATATGAAACACATACACTCACTGGGTCCGTTTATTTAGTTACACACCACCACCCATCAAGCTAAGAAATGCAATATTGCTTTTATTTTCAATGCCCGCAACAAACATGCAGAATGCTGATATGCATGATTCGGCAGTTAGATAGGCAACACGCACACCACCACATGCACGCCACACACAAACTCTCAGGGTGTTGGCCTACCTGTATATCACCAATATACACTACAATGTACAATATAACCTGTATACACTTCCATGTAGCATTAGAGTGCAAACACTTGCAGCAGTCCAAACAAACAGTTATTTATTGACCATGGTAACCATAGTTTATTTTGATATACTATTAGATATTAGTTACTACACTAAAGCTCAAATTGGTTTTAGCCATTGCTACTATCAAAAACAGCTATAGAGCTATAGAAATTCAGAGTAATAGAACTTAGCAATGGTAGCACCAAGGTCATGGGTTTGATACCCACTGAACACACATTTGGAAGGAAATCAGGGTTTCAGTTACCTTTGACCAATAATTTTTTTATGACTTTTCCATTCCTTGTTTTTACTAGATAATGATTTTAAAAATCTTAGATTTTAGATCTGTGATTAACTATTCATTTCCATTTTTAATGACATTTCCAGGCCTGAGAAGTCACAATTTCAGAATTGCCTGACCTATGATCTGTAAAAATCTATAATCTATGCCTTGATTGCATTGTAAATTGCTTTGGATACAAGCCCCGGCCAAAAGCTTGTTTTGGCAAAAACTATGGTTACTATTCTCATGAGGAAAACATTAGCCATCTACACAAAAACATTCTGTAGTCAGTGTGAAACATTTTACCCAAAACACAAACACATACTGTACATTTTGAAAACCATTATCAGACAAATCACCAAGAAAACAGGTGGATGGAAAACGTTGCATGGAGAGCATAAAAACACCATAATGCATAAGAGGCTGACTGAAACAGATGAGTGTTTTGTGTTAAGTGGATAATGCAGTACTAGATCTGCTCGTATTTTCTTAGCCACAACAAATGGCTAAATGCACCTCATCTCAAATTAGCGACATCCACACTAGCAGCCGTCACTAGCAGCACCATGCTTCCCTTGCTATCCGCGGGCCTAAACCTAAACTTGATTTCCGATTTGCGTCCACCTTATCTTGTTTTCGTTTCTTCTGGCCAGCAGGGCTGTTTTTTTGCCAGGGCAACACCCCCCAGGGGCGCCCCTGTAACATGAGCGAGGAGGTTTGGAAGGAGGTAGAAGGGGGGCAACGTGACTCAATACAACAGCATTTAATTCAGCAGCGAGGAAACCTAGATGTCCCGGTCTTAAAATATAACACATTCCTGCTGTGATTCAACCACAACTCTGATTAACAGGCAGATGAATATGTGGAGTCTCTGCCAACTTTCTCTCCATCATGGATGACTTTCTGAAGCCTGAGATGTTTACAGATATTCCTCTAGAGGGATGTTTCGGTGAAACATCTACTGATGCGACATGCTCTATGGGGAGAAAGCTCTGCAGAACCAACCCTCGGCTCGTATGAAAAATCTTATAGACTAATCTGATCCTTCATGGTTTAATGTAGAGTACATAAGCTCTATAATGTACTGTGGAGGCGGTAACTTTTTATACCATAACCTAGGCCTGATAAACAATTGTTGACTCACATCCTCGAAAAGGAGTCTAGATAGAAAACTAACAGCATAAAGTAAATAAACCAATTTTTGTAATCAGCACGGATTTATATCTGCAACAACCGGGGACTGCAGAAAAAACATTGTTAGTGCTAAAGTCATGCTAATAGGCCGGGCAGATGTTACGGGGGTGTAATGCCACAATGACAGGTTTCTTGCAGCAATGACAGAACAGGGAAACCCGAGCAGACGGACAGAAATGCATCACCACGGAGGCGGAGGACAACTCTGAAAAACAGAGAGGGAGAGAGGGTGACAGACATTCAATACTAAACACTTCAATACTCAGATACAGAACAGAACATTCAGCTCTGCTAGCCATGACTCTTATACACCTTATTACAACCAACCAGACAATACCCACAAACACACATTTTACAGCTGTAAATGTCTGTGTACAACCAAACACACAATAACTAAAAAATACATCCATGCAAACAAACACGGTGATTAACAATCACAAGTACTTGAGCAGGGGTTACGTTTAAACCAGTAACTTGAGCAGGGATTTCACTTTAACCAATGCTAATAATTTTAATAATATTACCTAATATTAACATCCATTGTCAGTTGAAAAACACTAGTAACACCGCAAGAAACACTCAACAACAAATAATATTATTATACAGAGAAACACAAAATCACTCAAGTTCTTTAGAACAGTATGTGTTTTATTACATGGCAGCTTTTGCATTAGAAAAATACAAATATTACAGCTTCCCTAGAGCTCCTAAGCACCTTTACAGCTGGTTAGTATAGTTGACCAAGGCAGTAAATAAACTCTTTAATCAATTTAAAATCAGGTTAACTAGGCACTCAAATTTATAATACAGTATAGCTAAATATGCACCCCTGTCCCACCCCTGAAATTTTTACCACAACAATAACCTTTACCACTGTCACATACTGTAGCTTTTCACCGTTAGAATTCTGAACACATGAACAAACAAGGTAAGCACATCTTAAGAAATACATTATACACAATATTACGTTTTTAAATTATTAACCCAACTTTCGTTTACTGATGTTTAGCTGCAGGTTTGGAAAACAAACAGACATTTATGTTCTCTTAATGAAAAGACTGCAGCATTAATCTAATACTGCTCACAGAAAACACTGTAATACTGTGGTGTTCTCTGGCATACAAATTTACTTTTCCCATTTGTGTTTTTAAAATAATAATATGACCGATTAAAATACATGTAGCTTATCTGATAAAATATAACTACTCATTTGTTTAAATACTTAGATTACTATGGTACTGAGTTTACCTTAGGAAAATAATTTTACTTCCACCACCCCCTAATTTTAATATTTATGATCTTAATGTTAGTCCATAACATTCAATTCATGCTGTGTCTTCTAAAAAAGCTTATTAGTTAAACAATCAAAATTAATAAATTTTCAACATCAGCATCAACAACGTCAAACCAAGGCAGTATAAACATATGATGTTGAGTGATCAGTTATGTTAAAAGTGTCAAGTGTGAAATAGAGCTCATGGGATGCCACTGCCATGTCAAAAAGTCAAAGGCTGTGACCTTTGACCTAACACACATGCCAACTGGCTATGGAAGACGCACTCACAGAGAAGAGCACACACATATTTACAGTCTGCATGCCCAAGAGGAATAATGTTGTGTGTGCTGAACAGGAAGACAATGTGTGTCCAAACATACAAATAGCAAATGCTGAGCGCTTTAGCTCTCTACTGCCACCTGCAGGTGTTTTAAGACAATTCATAATGTCTTCAGAGAATTCATTGGCACACAGAATGTTTAAAGTGAAGCAATGTGCAAGAAAATATGCTGCATATATACAAGGCATAACTATAAAACGTGATGGGAATATATACATGCCAAATTTACAGCTATACATGTCATTCTGCATTGAAAAATGGAAATTGCATGGAAGATTAAAGGGGAAACTGCATTTGGAATGCAGATGTAATCAGGAAGATTTGAAATTGCTTCAATATGTTGATATGCAACATACATGTATTCATATATTCATAGTCTGCAAAATCACTTTCAGAGCCAAACAATGTGTTGAGGTTGAGCAAACAGTTCTACTTTAAATCAGGAAGCCCTACTAACAGTTCATAAAAACCAGCTGCCATGCTGAACACAAAATAACTAAACACTAATGCTGTCACTATTCTTAGAAGAAAATATGCAGTTGTGAACAAGCGAACTGTTGAACTGATTTTGTACTAATTATCTAAAGTTGCATGCTATCTCCAGATGAAAACATACCAGCTATATCTGTGCTAACTGACCAGGTCAAATCAAATGACTGACATATTGTTGAAAGGTTTAGTACGGTACTGGCACTATGTCAATATGCATGTTATTGAATAAATGTAACTGTATGTATGTATGTGTGTAATTGTGTGTTTGTAAAGGCTCTACAATAACTGAACCAACATAAAACACACAAAAAACTGTACAAAGAGAACTGAGAACAAACAGACAAAAACAATCTATAAAGAAAAAGAATATCGGAAAAAATCTGTTGTATTATAAAACATGAATTTAAAAATTATTGGATTAAAAAGATTTTGGATTTCATTTTTTCCTATTAACCCCAAACTCCAGCTTCAAACTATAAAATATATATTTTGTCACACATTCTTAGAATCGTTTCTTGCTAATTACAGTAAAAAACAGTGAGAGCACAAGTGAAACAAGTGAAAAGTGAAAGTATTTGGCGTGTGTGTGCATTACTGCATTGCCTGAATGTATCATATCCACTAGAAGACCACGAGTTCTTACAAATCATCAAATGATCTGCTTAGCAAAACCCCAGTGAACACTGCATTATAATCAGTTCTGTATGCAGGAGTGATCTGTACTTGTGCAGTGTGTGTGTTAGTTGTTGGGGTAGTACTTAGGGAAGAGGTAGAAATCTTTACAGAGGGAGCTGGTGAACTCGGACATCTCTTTACAGCGGTGATGAGCTGATCCAGGTGCATATCCCTCTCTGCTTTTAATGCGACTGTTTACCTGCACAGAAAACCCACAAAGAACCACAAACATTTAACTTTAACCTGTCAAATATACTGTTGTAAATGTATATGGTGAGTGTCAATTATTAAGATATTACTGTATAAGTCACTCTCATCATGTGAAAACACAAATTTAATTCTATACTTATGCTGCAATATAATCATTCAGTTTTTATTGAGCTTGTCTTTGATCCTACTGCTGTTGCCACCATTTCAATTCCCATAGAACACACAGACAATTATTGCAGCACATAATATAAATTAACACCTTCAATGGACTGCCAGTTGCTTTGGAGAGAAGAAAATAAATTGAAGTAGAAGTAAATAAATGCTCATGTGCTAACTGCCAACAATACTTCAACAATAAATTGGGGTAATATTACCAAATAATTGCACAAATAATTTAACAAACTTAAATAAGCGAAAAGTTAGGGCTCGCAAAATTTCAAAATCCCTGGTGGCCTTTGGGCTGGCACTCTTTCGATGTTGGTAGCCCGAAATGAATTTAAGCAGCCCTGCGTAAATACATGTGCATCTTATTTTCACACACGCACACATAACATCAGCAATGTTTAATCTTGCTGCGAGAGATTTCACTTGTTACGTGAGGAGAGTAATGACTGACATTACGAGCGTCACTGATACACAGTTCACAGCACGATCGCGAATTGAAAGAAAAAGTTAAAAGCGAGCGCGCAGTCAAAATTTTAATACCCCACATATTATTAGCGGCTCCCCAACACTCGCTAGCGATTTTGCGAGCCCTGAAAATGTCTCACCTGCACAAGTATATCTGCCATGTGTGTGTCATTGGCTCTTTGCCTGATGGCTGTGTTCAGTTCCTGAATGAACCACGACCCTTTCTTGGTATTTCTCATTGCAGCAGTGCCTAAAACACACACACACAATAAAATAAATACAAAATAAATCTGCACAGCTTGTTGTGTTAATACCAATGCCATGGTTCAGTTCACATCATGGTCATCTAAAAAACATTTGATTCACTTTTAACTGTTTAATTTCTTGGATTAATAGCACAAAACCTTTGTCTCTGGTGCACCCTGGTGTATAATATTTAGAAAAAAAAAATCAATCTTATTAGGTGTTGAAAGTGTACTTATTAGCATTTAATCAAATGTTAAGAAAGAGAATTAGGAAGTTTTGTGACAAAGTAAAGTGAGGTCAACCTCAACAATGGGACAGGTCTGGGCCGGGTCAGCAGGGGGTATTCAGTATGCCAGGAGGTTTTGGTCTGGTTTTGAATATTGTTACCAGTCAAGAATGACAAAATTTTATTTAAATCTTTCATATGAATATACATCAATGTGTACACACTGAAACCTTTGAGGGTGGCAAAGCCGCAGATCATATCAGATCTCTGGGGAAGTTTGACTCTCAGGCTCTCTCTGTCTTTCGCCTCCCTCTCCTTGTTTTCCCTCTCCTCCTCTCTCCCAGCATCCCTTTGTTCACAGCCTGGTGATTGAGTCCTCTCCTGGCCATCCAACTGGTCCACACCATTGTCCATCTCCTCTGAAACAGAAAGAGGAAAGTCATACACCAATATATCATGACCACTTGACCCATCTAAACAAGCTCCTTTTAATGGTATGAAAAAAATGTATAAACTGTAACATTCTGATTGGCTGACAGACGACTGAATCATTTTCGCTTAAAAACACAATTTCCAAGTCTGTTGACCACAAAACAGTTTCACACTTTGCTAAATTATTTTATATCTGCATACAGCCTGCTATAGCAAAAGAAGCAGAAAAAGAGACAAACAGACAGTGTTGTTTCTTGTTACTAAATTTATACAACACACAAGTCGTCATTACTAGTTTTAAACGCTGATTTTGAATTGCCAATGAGGACTTAGACAACAACAACAGTTTAGCAAGCTGAATCAACATATTAGAAAGCATTTCTATACACAAGAAAACCAAAAAAAGAAATCAAGTTCTAAGTGAAACCAAGTGTTCTAAGGTGTAACATCCAAAATACAGGCAGCATAATTGACTCTGGACTGTTTAAAATTAACACATAACCCAGGAAGCCATTTTGCAAAGCCACCTTGGGGTGTGCCTTAGTTTTCAAAGTTCTGTGAAAATTATCATTTTAGTCTCTCATAAATTATTCCTGTGGACAAACACCTACAAGACCAAACATTCAAGAGAGCTGTAGAATAAATATTTAACTTCTCCCACCTCCTCTACAGGCCTGAATGAAGAACATCTTTGGTTTGTTCTGAAGCAAAGGGCAGCGGGCATTATCAAAGACCTCAAACACCCAGTCCAACTAAGAAACACAGACAGAAATTTCAAATTCTGACAGTGAAATTATCTGCTCTGCAGGCAGTAAACTGATGCTACAGAATGAATTACTGTATATACCATCAGCAGCTGTCCGTCAGTGCCGTAGATAGATCCTTCCACACCATGAGACAGCAAACACACAACACAACAGTCAAACTCCGTGTGCTCCCGCCTCTGGGAGAACTGCTCTATGCACAGGCGCATTGCCTAAAAGAAACACAAAACTCAACAAATAATTCATAAATGACTTTGCTTTACAGAGCACTCTGATACTCATGTGTGTCTAGCTTACCTCTGCTGTGAGGTCTTTGTGCAGACTGACTGTGAAGTCCAGCTCAGTAAAGAGCCTCCTCAGAACCTCCTCATCCACCTCCCCGCCCCTCCGCACATCCAGATCTGTATTTGCCGAGTTAAACCGTACATTGCTCAGCACCAGGGCCAAACCTCGTGGGCTAGAGCGCATCGGGTAAGCCTTAGAAGTCAGGAGACATTTGCATAGAGGTTTTACACTGTTTAAAACCTATAGCATAAATTATGTGCTACCACAGCATAAAATATATGCAAATCGAGTTGTTGGGTGTGTGTATTCAGAGACAGAGATTCAATGAGAGCTAGTGAGCTCGTACCTGTAATTGGTGGGAATTATAAAATTCAGGGCTGCAAGGGAGTACAGCTGTAGTCACAGGACAGTCTGCATCCAAACTCATCTCCATGGACTCTGTAACACAAAATCAATTCTGCTCAAGTCTACTACACTCAGAGGTCAGTGGTTAATTAGTACTCTCAAAATTGGCATTGCATTGAAAATCCTTTTTAATAATCATTACACAAATGCATTAAACAATAAATTGGAATTTAATTTGACAGTTCCTACAGCGAGCCTACAAGCTCTTTTATAGGAACATACACAAACATGCTTACCATAAATTCGGGCTCTTTTTGCAGGTATCACACATTCCTGAGTTGGAAGAGAAAGTGAAGGCTCGGAACATCTTTTCTATGATGATGTAAGAACAGACACACAAAATTATTTTGTGACAATTCATTGCAGGCCTGCATGTGAGAATATATGAAAGCTAAGGTCTGTTCGTTTTCCACTGCTCCAGTGAAAAGGTGTTTCTACTTGTCTGTTTGTTTTTTGCAAAAAGACTCACTGCAGTTTGGGTGTGGTGAACTGGTGCCCTCATAATATTAGTGTGCATAAACTTTAACCCACCCGGTTGTGTTCTGACAAAAGCAGAGCGACCTGCCCAAAGTCCCTCTTCTTAAAGCAATCAGGACAGAAGCGGTCAAAAGTGGACAAATAAAACGGATTACAACACCAGGTGTAAATAGGAACGTCTCTCTCTCGTCCACTTCTGATCCAGTTGAACAAAACGTATCTTAATACCAGGTGTAAACAGGGCTCACATGATTCCTGCAACTATATGTTTTTATATAAACCTGTCAAATCACTGTTTCTGGTTGTGATTCTGAATGAAGTAAAGAAGAACTCACATCTTTCTCAGTGAACTCAATGAGCATTTTGCTGAGATGATGTTGCTCTGTCTCAATAAGAGCTGCACAGAAGCTGCTGAATGCCCGAGGGCCACGTTTGGGCAGAAGAGCCAACAGATGACCACTCTTGCTTTGGGATGTCGGCTTAGCCTGAATAACACAAACAAAGATATGAGAATTACAAGAAATTAAGTGATATCTACTTTTTTTTTTTAAACAAACCCTTCTTATACTGTGTTGAAATACCTAAAACCTGTCTATAGCACTTATTCACTGTTGCCTCTTATTGTAGTTGAAGTTGCTTCCTTGTCCTCATTTGTAAGTCGCTTTGGATAAAAGCGTCAGCTAAATGACTAAATGTAAATGATATGCTGGCCAAGTATGGTGACGCATAGTTGGAATTTGTCCTCTGCATTTAACCCATCCAGTTACTGCACACACACTGGAGAAGTGAGTTGTAAACACACTGTGAGTTGTAGTTAGCACAGCAGCACCCAGGAAGATATCAGGGGTAAGGTGCCTCACCCAAAGGCACCTTAGTTGTTTCCTGTCGGCATTGAGAATTAAACTGGCAGCCTTTGGTTTAAAGTTTGACCAAAGTAGCTGTCATTTGTCTAGATTACATCTTTGTACACTCTTAACCAACCAAACTTATTACGCTTTAATATTACGCTTTATATGTATTGAACTAGAACATAAGTTATAGTTCTGTAAGCACATAACTTACAGAACATACTCAAGTTCACGTACCATAATGCTCTCAGCCATGTTGTCTGTAAGAACTTCATCTCGTTGCAGACACTGAACCAGCAGATCATCCACCACCATCTCCTTACAGAGAGTGACAGAGTTTTTCCTGAGGGCCAGCCTCTCCCTTTCTTTCATACCACACTCTCCCAACATGATAAACCTTTACATGCAGTTTCAAGATTAAAGAATGACCGCCATATTAGTTACCACACACATGATGAAATACATGTATAATCCGCACAAACATAAACAGGGAAGAAACTATATGTATGTGTAATATATGACAAAATGTAAAATGACAGTTATCGGCTATTACAACAGGTGTATTAAAACAAACTGTTTTTAATTACTTTAACTATACTTCACAATCACATGTTAAAATGATTTCTAAATATTACTTCTAAACCTCCAAAACTATAGTACAGGACACATGCACAGGTGAGGGGTCTCAAGAGACCTGCATGCCTCCACAAGCGCGTGCATTAACTTCACACTGCCAATGTGACGTTATAAAGACTATAGGGTTTACTTTACCCGTTGTCTTACAGTCCCTCGCTGAGTGATAACAATAAATTACACTATAATGCTGAATTATTGCGGTAACGCGTATCTGATGAGAATCCTGCTAGCCAACATGCTAATCACAACAAAAGACACATCTGTCAATATTACACACTTACAAAAACAAAATGCGTCATATGCTTCTAAACTGCAGCTTTAACCGACTTTTCGCGCCTTTCCGAGGCTGTTTAAGAAGGTGACGGCCAATAAAATATAAAAATAAAGTAATACCGAGGTACACAATAGTATTCGCTGTCATGCGCTAGCAGGTCATGCGAGCTTTGTTATCATCGCAGAATTCATTGTCGCAGAATGTTGTCTTTTTTCTTCGTTAGTTCGGTTACACGCAGAGCGACAGAAACAGAAAAATGGAAGAGTACGTTATTAAATAATTGACAGATCAACGAGTCTCTCTATACAAACTTCCGCGGGTGATGATGGAGTTGAACGGCCAATGGACATTACGGGTAAAAATGATTGACGTAAGGCACAGCCTATCGCTACGCAATCCGCCCAGGAATGGGACGTACCTAAATTTCATCTCACTTATTTGAAACTTGAAAATTTTGTAACAACACATTTTATTGTTTATACTTTACTTAAAGTATTCACAATGAAATATTACGTCAATACTAATACTAATCGGGTTTATATTACTTGCATATTATATTTGCATGTTACTCAGGCCAGATATAGCTCCTCACCTGGCTTTATTTCACCTACAAGAGCACTATGTTATCTGATCATTGGATTTAGCTAAGCATTATAAATATCTACTACATTATAATAAAATCTACTCTAAACATAAACTCATGTGTTACATGAAACTAACTACAATTACTACAATTGCACTACAATCTAAACATGCAATCCTTTACACTCATCTTATTTACTGTATGACTCCTCCCTCTTGTCATCATGCCCAGGACAGCATTTTCCACTCCCATCAATGACCATGCAACAATAAAACTTTCAAAAACCTGAAGGTCTTTCCTTCCACTGGAAGTGAAAGGTCAAATAAAAGGTCATTGTTGTGCAACTGCCACTAAAGTGTTAATAAATAAAACTACTGATATCGACCTAATTCACCTAACAGTTACACTGGAAAATGCTGGCCAAAGCAGATTCATACAGCATTTCCACTCTAAAAGTGCTTGTCTTTTATAGTACACCGAAACACCATTGATAGCACAGAAACTGCCAAAGACTGTCCTTGGTTTAAAAGAAAAAGTTTTGGAGTTGGTTTCCCACAGTTAGAGGGTCACTGTACCTTATTTTTTATGGTAATGGTTTTATGGTAACAAAGAAACAAGGAGCACAGAGGACCTTACATATAAGCTAATGCACTCACCTCACATTCCACACTCTTCTCCTGACACAGCATTTCATAGACAAATACAGTAAATGCCAAGCAAACACAGATCCATGTCCTGAACTTCATGGTTACAGCGTATCAATGACATGGCTGTAAACCGTAAATTCTATTAACAACAGCCAGCAACCATAAACAGTCTAACTAAGCACTAGCCAAATGGGCTATAGGTTAGTGCGTCACAGCAGATCTAATATGAGAGCAGAGAAAATTTTGGCAAACAGCTGCAGTAACCACATACTAGACCTTTTAATACATTATATGTACACTTTACATGTAATACTCATATTTGTTTACTTCTTTTGGCCTGCTAATTTATGCCACTGAACAGGTAGGGTGTGAAGAAATTACATTTACATTTATGCATTTGGCAGACGCTTTTATCCAAAGCGACTTACATTGCATTATACTTTACATTGTTTCTAAGTATGTGCAATCCCTGGGATCGAACCCCCTTGGCGTTGTTAACGCCATGCTCTAACCACTGAGCTACAGGAAAGCTGTATTTAATTAAAGAGAAAAATGTCAGGCTTTGTTCTAAATTTGTAAAAATGTTTTTAAAAATAGTAAAATATTTGTGAAGTAGCATATTCACTGCATTGAAAAGTAAAAAAAAAACAGTTGTCATAAATACACATTAAGCCTATTCCTGCACTGTATTTACAATTTACATTTACAAATAATATACTTTACTATAAACCAGGAGCAACCAGCTTTATTTGAGGAAACCAATACAACAATATCCAGTAAACTGTGCAGGAAATTCTCGCAAACGACAAACTCACATCAGTAATCAAACAATTTGTTCACATTCCCCTCTCACAGTTCCAAAACAAAAATCAAACAAACAAATGATTCTTTTTCACACTGATACTTAAAAGAACAAGCAGCAGTAAAAACAGTGAAGTCTATATGTAATATAATGAAGTAACTGAGTCATCTGTGTGTTTTATCTTATTATTGATACTGATTATAGCCTAGTACAGTAGGCAAAAACTCCAATGACACACAGCAATAAAGCACCCTGTATAGCTTAGGCTTATAGCAGTGTCAGCTCTGATTTCTTGTCATTTCTTAAATACCTTTAGGCCTATAACCTCAGTATCAGGGCTGTTTATATTAATATGTATATTTACAGCCTTAGGACGCTGAAATTCCACTAAGAATAAAACAGCGCTTTTGTGTAATCAAACACACAATGCTTAAACAAAAGCTTGCTTTATAAAATATACTGCTGCCCAAATCCCATGGGCAAAAATATAATTTAGTCAAAGGTAAAACAAACAAATGGTAAACCAACCAAATAAACACACTTCAATTTACATTCACTTTCATTGCAAACTATCAAATAACATTGTGTCATAAGACACTGTAATTTTAATCTTCTGTAAAGCTGCATCTTACTCCACTCAATTGTCTTTATATCATTTTTATACCAATAACCCTTAATAATATATACCAGTATATCATTAACAACATTTAAAAAACATCACTTTTGCACACACTTTCGCACAAAAGTAGTAGCAGGCTGAAAGGGTGTTTTGTGAAAACAGAGTCCTTACAAAAAAGGGGGGGCTCTGCCAAATCTTGTTTTAAACTTAACACATTATGTCACAATAAACAACATATTTTGAATTATAAAGCAAAGGTTTGTAAAGCAAAATGTACTGGTCATTGTAAACCTTGAATGTTTTACAATGAACCTTCAATACATTTTCAATTTCAGTTATTTTTCAAAACATTCAGAAATCAAAAGCAATATTTTCTAACATTTCAGTTTCTTTCTTGAGCTGATGGGAGAAAGAGCTTACAAACTCCTTTTAGGTTATGTCAAACAATTGTTAAAACTACAAGTAAAGCTGGAGTTTACTGCTCTCATTACGTTAAAAATTAAATACCAAACTACATGCCAGTGGTGGACATATTACACAGTAAAGCTCTTACAAGCAGTGTCTTTCACTACATACAGTATAAAGAGAAGAAAGATGGTCTGTGTTGAATGGTGATGATATCCTTATAAATATTAATTTATCAAACATTTCTATGGGCCTTTGGACTCTCAAAACTAGTTTGTGAGTTGTTTATTAACTTATACAGTTAATAAATGCCTAATCAACATTCTGAGGGGTTAAACAACAGAACAAGTGCTATTGGTAAGTAAAAATAAAAAAAAAACACAAACAGCAGCACAAATAACACGCCTCAAATGAACACCCCTCTTTGGGTTCCAACACCTAATAACTGTCCAGCCTCGTCTCACTGGTTGTTATAATTTGGTCACATGGGAAGTAAATGGTCATCCCTTTCCTCTGAATCCTCCCCAAGAGGTTCAGTAGCGACACCTCTGTATGTAGGTGCTTCTTCTCTGTTACCACGAGAACGGCACACAAAATCACATCCATCCTGTTGAGATAAACATAATTTTTACAAACAAACTTTAGATATCTCAGGTTCGAAAAAAGTAACAGGGACAGTCAAGTGCATTCATAATTACACCTACAGCAGATAAGTTGCCAATCTCTGACCAAAAGGCATAGTTGGGGAACTGTTCAACTCCCTTGGCCCCAACCACCAGCCGCTGGTAAAGGAATCCGCCAATGAGATACAAAGCCAGGCATGAAAATACACTACAAACAACAAAGACAAATCAGGGAGGTTCTAATCAGGTTATATAACTAAATTTTTGGGTTAGCATTTATTATTCTTTCTAATTGGCTTGGTAAACTAAAAATAATGTTAAAAACAAATGTTAAATGTTAAAAATATGAAAATATGCCAATATGCTACTGTAACTTTTTTATAGCACTGATTATTTTGAGACACTTACATAATAATAAATATGGATCCACCACTGAGTTTGGATGGGATCACAGGACAGACTGCACTGGTATCCAGCTCAAACAGATAATAACAGTCCTGTGGCCTCTCCCTGTCTTCCAGGACCACTGAAAATTTACTCTAACAAAAGGGCATACAAAGAAATCAATGATAAAATTATGAGGCCATTATAAATATTGTCTGTATTGGCAAGCCAAAAGATTTGTGTTTTGTGACATTGACAAGGTGCCTATGCCAATATCCCGGTTTATGTTCAGGGTACATAGTTTTCAGCAACTAATGTGTATATCAAAGCTGAGTTTTACATTTATGCACATGTGCTGGTTCTAACATTTAGTAATGGTTATAGCCATTATAAATCTTATTAGCAGCGCTAAAGCACAAGTCTCTAACTTTGAAGAGGAAATGTGAAGATAAGTTTAAATTCTCAGACAGCATATCCACTATTAATATCTTAGCATGCACTCTTTAACATTTTCAACAGCACAAGTTCATACCTCAGTATTTCTGCTGCAGGAAATCATAATCATTGCTCTTCTGGCCTCTTGAGAGCAGTGGCTATCATACCTCTCTCCTCCCTCATAGAAGAGCAGAACCCAGTCACCTACACCAAAAATAAAGGAGAACTAACATTGAAAATGAGTTATAATTTTCTGTGACAGCTGATGTGTATTTAGGACAACATTAAGAATGACTAATACATTAAGTATCATATCTGTAATTATAATGGAAAAGATACTGAAGACCACAATGTATTCAGAAAAGTACTTTTGTAGCACAATGTTTAATAAATGTCCTGCCCCACTGAAACGGCAAAGATTTTTAAGGTCAAACAATGTAGCATACTTCCTCCAATAGCTCGTGTTTGATTGTAGTTCCCAATTCGAACTCTATTTTCACTGTCTTTCATCGACTGCACAAGACCGGCATTTGTTACTCCATCCGCATCACCACATACACGGAAAGTGTAGGAATATTTTTTCACCCCATCTTCCCCATCAACCTCCACAGTGAAGCTGTTTACAGTGAATATGAAGGTGGTTATGAAATCCCAGCTTCATCAAGACCTGCACAGCCTCTTAGCAATAATGAAAAACTGACTTCAAAATGTGGCTTACTTTTGATGTGTAAGAGGTTCAAGTGAACGGAGTACTTTTCTTTCGGATTCACTGTTTAGAACCAGCTTGCAGTTATCTGTGTTGTCCTTTCCTTGCACCCCACCAAGTAGTAAGAACAAGGGAGTGACTATTGTCATAGACAGCAGCATGACTTTCAGAGGTGACACCTGATGGGAAAAGGCCAGTGCAGTAAGAGAGAGAGTGAGGGAGAGAGAATGCATAAACGATATGAAGGCCTACTAAATACTGGACTGTACATACTCTACGCATAGTGTAAACATAGTATGAATTTGCTTTTCAAATGTTTTATAAGGCCACTTCTGGACACCTATTAATAAGGCACCACAATACATAAATTACATAATAAAATCTTACCAAGTGCACTTACAAACTTTTACATTTATTTATCCAATTCCTGAATACCAGTTCAAGTTAGTAATGAAACAAACGGCAATTAGTAACTTTAGTTAGTAAACCCGTGACACAACCTGCTGTTATTTCAATGTTTACGAGATCAAATAAATGCACGAAGATGAGCACAAACATACCTTTAAGAATGCGCAGAAACAGTATGACTGTACTCACTGTAAATAAATAAAAGTTAGTGTATCTCAACTAGCTGTCTAGATGTGGCCACTCAGCATTGGGATATCAGATTCTCTATCAAACTGTCGCACCGGTGTCCTTATACAACATTAAACGACATTAGGGAAAAACATATGCTGGTATTAATTTTCAGGCAGCGAAGAAACTAAATGCATTCGCGTTGAAATGATTCCATGGTTTAAATAATTTAATCGAATTTGTTAAAACACGGAAGTGAAACTAAACAGGCGCAACGTGTGAACGTACATCTAACGGAAGCGGATATGCCGCAGGTGATCATGGGAGATTGAGTGCTCAAGCACATTAATATATGAATCTATATTTGGCCATGCAACTCACAATATTACAGCGGTAATTTAAGTACTTTCAGCTGTAAGTTATCCTACCAGAAACAACTGGTAGGAACTGTGTTTGTTTTGACTTTTGGGGGAAGATTGTGCATGCATGGTACCAACAAATAACAACACTTTGTGCATATTAACAAAAATGCATATAAATCAAAGTGTGCATTACCAGTTTAAACCATTGCTGTTTTGTTTACTGTGTTTTAGATGCTTATAAATAATAATTAATGGGTTAATTTACATCCTGTGTTTTTCTGTATTATTATAACTATGGGTCTAGTTTTAGGTTTTAGCTTGGAGGGCCAGATCTCCAAACGCTGCATAGTACGCTCAAAATTAACAAACTAAAGGCCACTTATTTTTATGTTTTCAGGATTTTTCTACCTCAGACAGGTTACTTCTTTTCATTTACTAAAACATACTAACAGGCGATTGATTTTCATTAATCTTTTGTGTGTTTGCATTTGTGTATTTTATTTTTAGCTACAATGTTATAGACATAGAAATCACAGGTGTAAAGCACACATCCAGTACAATCTAAAACTGAATAATTATATTATAACCACAGTTGTAAACATACGTTTGGCCTTTGCAGAAATTAGAAACTATTGGAGATTATTAGAGATAACAAATTAGAGATTTCGTTTAAAATAAACAGTTTCCAAAACATGCAACATTGCTTCTTATGACTCTTCCTATTACATCAATAGATGTCTTATCTGTGCTTTCTGCTTTGTTGTACAACTTTTTATGATAATTGTTCTTTTTTATTTCTGTGTATGGACACAGTCTTACCTTTCCATCACTCCCCCTCCGTTCTTACACGTCTTTTAACCTACCTGAAAAAGTAGATACACCCAGCATCTCCAAACCACCAATCACAATGCAGCAGAAAAAGCTTAGACTGTGTTCCTGTGCATGCAGTGCAAGTGAGGGTGACAGGGTTGAATTTCTGCAACAAGCTGTAATGCAATCACTGTGGTTCCACTGGGTTTATGAGAAGGCCTTGTACGTACAGACTTAAACAGACATTTACATCAGGACTCCTATTTAAAAACTGCCGGAGGGGAAAGTGGGAAAAGGAAAAGAGAAATTTAGGAGGAGGGGAGGAAGATAAATGTTAGTTTGTTCAGACATGTTTGGGAATTTTAGAAGGGAGGGAGGAGGGGAGGAGAAAGAGAGAGAGTTCGCTGTAAGAATTTTTTGCTGTGTTCAAAACTTTTTTACATAGATGAACAGATTAAGTGGAAAACAGGCAGGCCAGATAATTAAAACAGGGTTTCATGTGTAGAATTGATCTCACTCAGTTTTGGTTCACTCAGTGAGCAAACACTGACATGAGGAATGTCCAACAGTTGTGCAATTTCTTCAAGCTTCATAGTGTGTAGAAAGCGAAAATGGGGGTAAAGAGAGAAGCTCAAGTGTCTCTCAAGACACTCTCAGGTAAGTGATCTGCATTATTCCCAAACTTTTCCTTATTTTCTTTTTGTTTACTTTGTCTAAAACAAACAGTGCACATACTTGTTTGTGAACTTCCATGTCGCAGGAAAATGTTGGCCATGTAATGCTTACGAACATTTATCTGTATACTTGCCACCACAGTCATTCTTACAATGAATCTACTAATGCTTCTTATATGACTGAGTCATTATATATACTGAGTCACCCATGTTAAAGTTAGGTTCCTTCAACCCTCTTTATAGTCTTTCAGCTCTTTCTTAAACATAAATTAGTTGAAATACCTCTGAACAAGGTACAAGACCAGCAATGAGGGCAGTGGTTGGTTGATCTGCATTATTTGCAAAGCATTCACACATTATCATTTTACCAAGCTGATACAGAATCTTCATGTATCATGTGCAGTAATATTTAATAGACATATTAAATATTAGTTTAGTTTAAATGTTTTGGAAATTATGGAATTATTCAAATTGTTTTTGAGTGTATTTTAGACAAGAACATGATATTTTTGTGTGCTAGCAATGGTAAGGTAAATGGTTCAATTCCCAGAGAACACAAAACATGATAATAACAGGTATATCTTGCATGTGCTGTAAGTTTTATAAATGTACTTTGACTAAAATAACCTTCCAAATACATTATTTTTTGTAAATGTACAATAGCTGTTCTGCTGTCAACATTTCAAAAGTATACTGCGTTAATATTACCATGTAACCAAATCGCAAAATATTTACTTGACATGTTGCAACATGTCAAGTTGCAACATGTCAAGTAACATATACACCACTGTTTTCTCCAAAGAAATCCAAAGGTTTCCTGGAATAAATTTGACTGTGATTCTCTTGGTATATACCTTTTGTTTGTTTAACTGATTGTCTTGAATTAAATCCTGACATGGAATAACATTATCTTTCATTCTTTACAGATTCTCTATGTTGCCATGGAAACTAATTTGGCCATTCCAGGCACTGTGCAGATACTATCTATTTGAGGTACATCAGGGAGGTTGCATCAATCAACTGCATTAATAAACCGTGACCCTACCCCAAGTCAAAAGTGACCTGGGTGGAAAAAATGACTCACAGAGACCAGAAGATGGACAGAGTATTGGAAAAACCAAGAGACAGAGGAGGAGAAATAGAGCCTGATTTATACTACATGTCTAGGGAGAGGGAAAGATTATCTGCAACCAGAGGAGAAGATGGAGAGGTTGAAAAAAGAGAGAAAAGGAGAGATGGAGATATACATCTAAATGGAAAGGCATCATTGGCAGAGCATGTTGATTATGAATACCTAGGGGACAAGAGGAAAGGGGACACTTTTCCTAGGATGACAAGGCGAAATAATGACAGAGAGGGAAGGGTGCCAATTCCATTTCATGAAAGGGAGCGCCACATGGATAGACAAAAGGAAATGTTGTATGAAATTAAAAGAGAAGGAGAACAAAGGAAATACAGGGACACAGACATGCAGAGTGAGAAAGCAAGGCACAAGGAATACTTGAGGAGAAATGACATGAGAAGGTTTGTGAAGAATGAGCCAGAGAGATGCAGGGAGAGAGAGAAGGAGTGTGACTCTGGAATAAAGAACAGAAGGAGGGAGAGCTACCCAGGGGTCAATGACTGCTGGGACATTAGGGAAGGGGAGAAAGACACAGGGAGAGAAAGATTTGGACAACAAATCCGGGAGGGCAGGTATTACCCTCAAGAGTCAGAGAGCTTTTCAGACAGGGAATGGAGGGTTGAGAAAAACAGAGAGATGGATAGAAATAGGAAAAAAGATATAAAAAATGAAGGAGACAGTGATAGAGAAAGGGGAAAGGAAAGAGGGAGAAGAGATGATTCTGAAATCGAACCTGGGCACTACAAGGGTGAAGAAGACAGTGAAACACAGCAAATGGAGGATAGAATTAGAGAAAAAGACAGGCATGGAAAGAAAGAAGCAGAGCGATGCCGAGACATGGCAATGCATAGAGAGCAAGAGATAGGTTATCCAAATCCAAAAGGCAAATGTTACTCAGATAGAGATGCATACTTGTACCCAACTGAGAGAAAAAGATATAAAGAGGAAGTCAGGACAAGATGTTCAGAACAAGCTGAGATTGAAGAGAGGGAGAAGAGTAGAAGAGAAAACAAAGAGACAGAGAGAAGCAATCATAGACCACATGCAGAGAGGACGTCAGGAAGTGATGTCGAGATAGAACAAAGGAGAATAATGAGAGAGAATGAGGGCAGAGAGATTAAAATCACATTTGACATTGATAAAGTGGAGAAAGTGGAAGGAAGAATGGAGGAAGAACAGGAAGCAAGGAGTGCACTAAGGAAAGGAGGGGAAGGGGTAAGCACTACAGTTAAGGAAACAAATACAGTGATGACTAAGAGCAAGTTGAGGAAAATGTGGCTAGAACCACCATCAAGAAGTGAGAGGAAAGACCGTTCTTTAGAAGATGAGTATTTAGAGAGAGAGAAAGCAAGAGAGCGGTATAACCAAAAATTCAGGGGGAGCAAGACAAGTGGAGATGTAGAAGATCCTCAGAGAGACAGAGAGAAAGAAAGTGAGACAATGAGTCTTGAGGACAGGTATAGAGAACCAGAGAAGGCTGGGGATGTGGATGTACAACATGTAAAGAAAGAGATAGCTTGTGACAGAGAGACTATGGAACCAGAGTGTCAGATGAAAAGAGAGAATGTGAACGATAACACAGAGGAGATTGACAGAGAGGAAAGCAGAGGGAATAAAAGATATGGCAACTCAGAAAATGAAGAAGGAAGTGAGGGAGAATCTGAGGGAGAGAAAGAAAGAATGATGTCAACAGATGATGGATTTGTGACAGTCTCCAGTAGAGGGGACGATGCAGAGGAAGAAAATTTTGCAGAGGAAGAAAATCTTTTGCAATACTGCAAAGAGTATTGGGATGGTGGAGTTGGTGATGATGACTGTCCCAGTGGACAGTCAAAATGTACACAGGAAGAAATGAAAAACCGCACAGAGAATGAGAGTGACAACCACATGAGACAAAAAGGACCTTTAATGGTCTTTTGTGTGATTGGTCAAACCCTTCCCAGGCCACACACCAAATCTGCAGACAACACTAATGAGGAGACAGCCCATCAGCATTTAGGTCAAGACTTGGACAGACAGGGTGAAGTGAATGTAGCAAATGTCAATGAACGCTCTGAACTGCATGGATATGCTGACCAGGACCTTGAAAGAGCAATGGATGACCTCACTCTTAAGGAAGACAAAGACAGTCATAACAATAAAGAAGAGGAAGAAGGCAGTTATGATGAACCAACACAAGATGTAAGGTCACTTGCAGACCAAATGATTCCTCTTAATGAGAGATCAGAAAAAGACACTCAATCCTTCACAACAGAACCATTGGAAATTTCTGTTGCTACAGAGATCTCAAGTGAGAACAAATTACAAAAAGGAAAAGTAGTTACCAGAGATGCAGAGGAGAATTTGAATTCAAATGACACATGGTATACATCAGAGGAAAGAAAGCGATGCTCCACTGCTCCTCACCTCCGATGGGCCAAGAGTGTGGTGAAAGAGATCCTGGGTTCAGGTGTAACAATGTACAAAGAAAAGACAAAAGGTAGTGTGATGCACATAGACATGCAAACAAATACACAAGTAGAAGGTGACAGTGACATATTCGATTAGGGGGAGGAGAAAGAACTATTAGAGGTACAAGCAGAACAACAAGGAGCAATGGAAAGAGAGTCTTATGAAGGATGAGGCAGAAAGTGATGGAAGGAACTTGCAATTGGCAAGACAGATAGGATAAAGGAAGTAAATCTGAGTTCAAGTAGTTTTTGAGATATGGGGAGTGAAGCTCAGATAAGTACTCATATAAGTACCGCTGATGTTAGAGGAGAGGTGTTGTATTGAAGATACTTTATTAAATGTGAAAGTGCTGTAATGTCAGGCAGAGACAGAAAACTGCTCATGCAAGATTGTAACAGAATTCCATGAATTATGAAATTATAAAACAGAATTATGGGTCAATATGGGTCAATGTTTAGGTATGTCATTTATAGTTTATTGTTTCATTGCGTATAATTGTTGCGTATAATTGTGTATAACAGTTGTATATCTGCTAGTGTGATAGAATGACAGCTGTATGGTAGTCATGTTAGGAACATCAGGGCTTTTTCTGACCATGGTGTTTAGACAGATACAGGTAATAGCATCAAGAAATGTGAAAATGTCAACATGGATTTAAAATGAGTTCTGGTACACTCATAGATGCTTCTGGTTGTACTGTGCACAACTCACCAGAGCATTTTCTTTGAAATACATCCCATTATGAAAGTAAAGTTTTGTGTTGTAGTGCATTTCTAGTGATAATTACAGATATTTAAAAAAATGACAGTGATCGTGACAGTGATCATTTCTAGCAGATGTTTTTATACATTTTGACTAGATTTAACTTCAGATAATCACTCAATGGCCGATTTAATTCCAGCTGAGACTAACAACTGATACTATAAACATATTTAACTACTGTAAACAAAGGTTATTTTTGTAATGAAACTTCTCAGGAGAATCTGAAACCACACAAACAGAAGATTTTAGCTTCTCATGCCACAGGAGTAAGAATGTGTTCTCTGGGCCCTTTTTTCAGTAGTCTCATTTTTGTAGCCTGGAAGCTCCAGAGGGCTCCTGAGGATCCTTGTGGGGGCTGCTGTTGTGACCCCTGATGACTCTTTAAACAGCAATGTTTCTTGGAAGATGCAGAATTCAGAGGCTGCCCGATTTCCTATTTTTACCAACCAAGTCATTCTCATACATTTACTAGCAAGTCCCCCCTCAGTACATTTTCCTGTTGCTCTCATTTTCATCGCAATAGTGTTATTTTTAGTTTATTGCCACTTATTCCTTAGAGCTGCTAAATTGCTCCATCTCCATGTAGAGAGGGTTTGGGGTCTAACCGGAGCAGTTCTTTAAACAATCCGTTTTGCCTTAATTTCGTGTTTAATTTATTTAAAGGTTATGTTAGTTCTGTGTTTTTTGACATCTCTGTTATGGTTGTATAGATGACAATGATGATGGACTTTCCTTCACCTGGAGTGAATTGGATCTAAGGTACAGTAGGTGAATCACACTTTATTGCAGTAAATACTCCAAAACATAACAGTTAATCTGAAATATTCATTCATATCGATGTTGTAAAGTTTAATATTCTAGTTATGTAACTGATAATAATCTTCTTTTTTTTGGTATTAATAATATATTTTATTAGTCTGTTCTCTAGTCCCCACCCATATGTCCTCCAGCATCACTGACATTCAGTGGCTGTTTTCTTTAAAAAGATCCCGGAATTGTTATTTCTCTCATCTGTCTCTTACTTTCAGGAAAGTGACTGAATCACTATGCAGGACAAAAAAGAGAAATTCTAAATTCTTTAGTAAGTCTTGTTTTTTTTTCATAGAGCATATCTTTACATGTGCATGACTACAAATAATTAGCTCTGTTATAATGTCTTCAAAGTTCATTACCACACCACAATAACAAATTCTGTAAACCATGACACATGCCATTCTGTTTAAATTGTGCTGTAAAAAGGGAATTGCCATTATCCTGCAAATAATAACATGGCTTTTAATACATGAATATAAGCAGAAAAAAAGGCACATTTTTTTGTCCAAGGCAAATTTTGTCATTCCTATCTATGCTGCTATTTCAATCCTTCAGGCCAAGGACAGGTTTGTGCCTGCGCAGCATTCAGAACTGCAGATAAACAGTATTCAAATTAGCTTTTAGGAAGAATCACTCTCCCTGTTGAAGTATTTGTATTATTTTATTTTATGTTTGTTTATTTATTTATTGTTCTGTTGATTTGCTGACCCGTTGTACTTGTTTCCTAACTGCTTTGTTTACTTCTTTATTTTTAATTTGACCTCTGTATTTTGAGTTTGTGGCATTCTGTAAACCATGTCAACATACTCTCTCTCTCAACAGACACTCAGTTATATCAGGAGTACAGTGAGGTGGTCCAGAACAGAGAGATCCTGTCTCATTCTGATTCTCTAGCAATAAGCAGAGACACATCCCCTATACGATCATCTTCCTCTCCCACTCATTCCCCCCAGCCATCTCGCAGGTCTCTCCCATCTCTTCCTCCAGTCCCCCTGCACCCACACACTCTGTCCCAAAACAACTCCTTTGAAAGCCTTGCTGTGCCTCAGCGATCCATAAGCAGATCTCAGTCCCCACGCCTGTATATCTCTCCCTCCTCAACCACACTGTGGCAGGACCTCCCAGGAGTGAGAAGCAGCTTAGAGCTTGAGGAACTCACTAAAGATGAGAGACGTCTTCAAGAGGTACAGGATTACAGTCCCCAGGATTACAATCCTGTTTTATATTTATGTATACATAGCACAACAGTATTACAACAGCATTTCTGTTTGTTTCAGGTAAGGTTTGAGGTCGTGACCTCTGAGGCATCATACTGCCACAGTTTGGACATCGTAGTGGAGAACTTTGTTCTGTCCAAACAGCTCAATGCCCTCCTGACTTCCCAAGACAAAAACTGGCTCTTCTCCAGGCTTAGTGATGTTAGAGCCATCAGTCACAGGTTACATAATACCACAAAAATTTACGACTACAAAGAATATTATTTTTTACAGGAATTGCTGGTTCTCTATATCTACTGTACAACTAGTGGGTGCTTTTAATACAATGATATAACTTTGGGACTCCCTAAATTTTACAAGGTAGCAATTATGTTTTGTTTTAGTTTAACTTTATTAGATCTCTGTCTTAGATCTCATGAAATTGTCTGCCGGGAAATCTTATTTTTGTTTGTTTATTTATTTGATTATTTTTATTATTAAGTTATTTCTAATCTATGTGAAAGCATTACGTGTCCACTGATATATATATTTCTTGATATAGTTTTCTGTCTCAGCTGGAAGAGAGAGTGGAGAGTGATGTAATGCGCTTTACTGTCTGTGACATCATCATTAAACACTGCCCACGATTCCGAAAGGTTTATGTGCCATACCTCACCAACCAGTCATATCAGGACAAGACGTTTCAAAGATTAATGTGAGTGCCGATCTGAATTGTGCACTATGTGCTTTTCCTCTTACTTTTGTCCATATCATTTTCTTATTGACTTTTCTTAATCTCGTAGGGATGGGAATCAGGAATTCCGAAGAGCTGTGGAGAAGTTAGAGCGCAACCCAGTTTGTCAACGGCTGCCTTTACGCTCCTTTCTCATCCTGCCATTCCAAAGGATCACACGCCTTAAACTGCTAGTGCAGGTACTCTCTCTTTCCCAATCATATTGAAATCTGCAAATTTTTTTAATAATTTATATCCCACCATGGAAGGAAATACAACGCCTCCTTCAAACCCTAAAACTTTCTTGTAAATCTGATCTATAATATTGGGAGCATGAGGGTGTCATTGTGCCTTCATCTAAATTTGAATGTTCAATGTGTCATAGAAATTAGGGAATGCTGACAGTCAAAAACTCTATTGTTTTCTGTAGAATATTGTAAAGAGAACGGCACCAAAGACCAAAGATGAGGCTCAAGCTATTAAGGCCATGAAACTCCTGGAGAAGGTGGGACTTCTTTCCCTTGTACTTGTGATGATCCAGCTTGATGTCACCCATATCTCGGCATCAGAATTGCTGATCTTTGTCTCCTGCTTTTTTACAGATGATTCAGGACAGTAACGAAAGCATCTCTCAAATGAAAAGCATTGAGTCACTTGTGTCCCTCAATGCGAAAGTTGACTTTGAGTGCAGGGTAAGCAGGAGACACATTTAGTACCATAAGTACTAAAGTCTGTATAACATTTCTTTACTGTCTTTTCTTATGTCTTTATGCTGAAAAGTTGCTTTGCAACAATGCGAAATAGTGTAAAGTGCTATAGAAAAAAACTTTGTCATCTGAATAATGCCTTATGTAATATTATCTCTGTGTTTAGACTCTTCCGCTGATCAGCCAGTCACGCAGGCTGGTGCGAGAGGGACCTGTAACTGAGCTGAGGGATTTCTCTCTGAGGGAAACTGAGAGAAATGTTTATATGCACCTTTTCAATGACTATCTCCTGCTTTCTTTGCGGAAAGAGTATGTTTGCTCACCCTAGATTAACCCACATTTTTTCTTTCACATTGTTGCATGTAAAAGCAGACTTTTAATTTCTTTTAGTGTAACAAAAAGGTCTCTTGTGTATTATAATGCATCTGAAGTCTGTATGTCTGTTGGTTGTAGAGGCGGCAGGTTTACAGTTATAAATCACGCTCCTGTCTCAGAGCTGCGAGTGGAGAACTGCAGATTTAAGCTGTATTCCTTACAGAAAAACCTGTTCCGTTTGCACATGGTGCACCGAGCTGTGCTGTTACGCACAGATACGCAGTAAGTGTACTGGTGTGCATGTGTGTCTGCAGTGTTTACTCACCCCATGGAACTCTGAGTGGTCAATTACAGTAACAATGTGAATGTCAGTACAGGGTTTTTATTTACACTCAAAACACTTCCATCAATAGCCTATGTACATTTTATATGTAATACAAAAAGTATATGTATATCATACATTAAACATTATTTCAGTAATGTGAACTATACTCTTGTTTACTGTACACTATAGAAACCTACAGTGTCTTTACACTGCAGAGTTAAGATGGCTTTTTAAACTTCTAAATTGTTTAAAAAGCCATCAAAAGTGAAGTTTTTGGCTTTTAGTATGAATTTGCCTCATGGATAATTATAAAGTAGTGTGTGAAACATTGACAAAATTTGCTTTAGAGGATACAATCATTTCAAACTTATGGTCTCTTCTGCTAATATGGATCAACATTTTTTATGTATGTCACTGTTGTGCAGTAAATCGTCTTATGCAGTAAGTGGCATTATTCAGGACCCATCTCACACTTTTCATCCTCTTCCCTCAGAGCTGATAAACTGCGCTGGATATCAGCAATCTCACGTCCTTACCCCGAAATCGACTTTAGTGCAGTTCAAGGTACTCTAAAGATCATTACAATGTCAATATAAATATTCTTATATTAATATTTTAATATTTTTCTCTGTTACCCTTTGCAGACTTTCCACAAATGCAGTGCATAAAAGCCTATGTTGCCCAGCAACCAGACGAACTCAATTTAGAGAAAGCTGATGTCCTATTAGTTCACCAGGAGAGCACTGATGGTTAGTTATATTGCTAATCACATATCCAGTATCTTGTAGGTTTAATGTGTATGGCTCTAATAGAGAAAAGCACACTGGCCAATACAGACAAACAGACCATTTCTACAAGCTTGCAGAAGGCCATGAATTGCTTGCTTTAAATTAATTTACGTTTGCTTTCATTGTCGACTCACTGTGTCTAGACTAGAACATTTTTTGTTTTCTTTTCTGCCAGCTTTTCAGTGTTGACAAGATTAGTGTTTAAAGCATTTCATATATTGCCTCATCCAATGAATTATATGATTATGGTACTTATTTGTCTTCGCTGTACTGATAAATTAATAATTACAATGTTGTTATTCTATAAATAGACTATGTATTATGATTTGTGAAAAAAGTGCAATAACTAATTGAAGGTTCATTTCTTTTCAGGCTGGGTGGAAGGAACACGTCTGTCAGACAGGCAGCGAGGCTGGGCCCCGGACTCACACCTGAAGACAATTGTCAGTGACAAAGCAAAAACGCGCAACCTGCTGGACGCAATGAAAATTGCTACCGCTGCCATGTGAGGGTCCATTAAGGAATTATACAGCCATGAAATATTTAGTATTACGTCAAAATCTTATCTGACCTGCAAAAACTGCTTGAATGAAAGATTTCCATGTTCCATGGAAAGTTTCTATTTATTTTGTGTGCACAATGAAGCTGATGGGGTGATATGTGTTCACCCATGTCAGCGTTCTCCACACCCAGCTTAGGGCCTCTTAATATGCTGAATTTTGCCAGCTGAACTCTTCAGATCTTGAAACGCATTTCATAAGATGCCAGCATGATTGCACACCTTTTCTTCTCCTCCAAATGAGAATCTTTGCATTTTCTGATGTGTTTATGTACAACATTACTGAAGTGAGGAGTGACCTGGAGATATGTTCGGACAAGCCTGCTGTCTTCAGTTCTCTCACGGGGAATGACAGCTCAGTTTAACACAGTGAATTCAGTGTGTAATGCTGAATACTTCACACATGCATCAATACGGATTTTTCGGTTATTTATAAACATCAAATCCCCTTCAAAGTGGAATGTAAACACTGCAGCCAGACTGCAGCCTCACAAGAATACAGTTTACGAGTTTAAGAGCTTTTGCTCTGGGATACAGCTGCTAATTGTAAAATAAGGACAAATTATTAAGGTTTGTGGAAAATGGTGGACATTTCATTTAACAGTGTGTGGAATTTTGATTAAGGACACTTAATTATAACAGTGTTATGGATGGATCTATTACCAAAGATGCAAATAGTATCCATAGTGACTATACATATAATAATACACATAATAATATGGATACATATAATAATGTATCCACAGTGACTATACAATGTACACAACATAGGTTTTTAACTTGAAAATATTATGTTTTCATGGAATAATTTTATACCATATTTGTTTCCATTAAAACTGATCTATCTAAAATATCAAATATGCTTTAACAATAAACAAATAAATGGTTTCCTAAAAGCACAGGATCACTTTAACTATTGTGAGATGGTCTTCACCATTTTTTCTGATGACTTTATTAAATGTATTTTTGAATGAGATTAGCCTGTTAGGCACATACTAAGGCAATGTACCTGTTTGCGCTTACGTGACATTCCATATACTCATCAGTACAATCTTTGACATTTTAAACTTTCCAGTGATTTTAATCACATACATGCGCACAGCTATCATACAGCACGTATATTTAAACATATGAAACTGTGACATACACACAAGCTTATGTAAAAAAAAAACCTTAACATTCACATAAACACGGCCAGCTACATCTTGATTATAGATAGGATTACATGATACGTCTTGATATTAAATTAACTTCCTAGTTTGGATGTGCATCAGTATATTGGCTCTGTATATTAGGTTTTTATAACAGTAGCCTATTACTTTAAAGCCACTGCTGTCAGACAAAGAATCAGTCATTGCTCCTTGCTGAAGAACTTTTGTACCTTTAAGCATCAGTGTGTAATTAATGTTTTTTTTATAATTAATGTGTTTTATTTTCATTTGACGATTCAATTTATTTCTTAAATGCTATAGTGTTAAATAGACACTGTACTTGAACATTGTAAAGTATTGTTTACTTAATTTGTATATTTTTTGTATTTGTCCAATTGTTTGTATTTTAATAAGAAAATAAAATGTAAACATTTGAATAAGATTTGGGCCAAATACCTCTATTTAGGCCAGAGGGGTCTGTCATTCTGTTTTTTTATATTTTGTTACCTTGTAGAGCTATATTTTTAATAAGAGAAATTAATTTGGCTATACTGCTTACTAACTTGCAAAATAGTTCTAGAAACAAACATGGTAAGAAAGAATTGTGATAAGATTGTGCCAAGGAACATGGAAATGAAAAGACATGACAGAGAAGAACTGGCCCTCCTGGCTGAGCCTGGCTTCTCCCAAGGTTTTTTCTCCATCTATACATCATTGGAGTTTTCCTTGGACAGTTCCTTACCACTGTCGCCCTGTTGGCTTGCTTGCTGGGAGACTGCTGACAACTAACTTAGCCTAGGGTTTTGTAAATTGTAAATATCTAATATTTTTGTTGCACATATATTTTATGTATGTATGTATGCATGTTTTCTACATGCATGTTGTGTGCAGTTCGTGGTACTATTGCAAATCCCTTATACCCTGTCCCATAAGATGTTATCTATTATATGCCATCCCCTATGTAAGCTAGAACGCAAATCTTGCTCAATAATTTTGTGGTTTTATCGGTTCAGTCAACCCTAAACATACTATTAACCTAGTATACCTAATTAGTCTTATACATCCCACACGTTATTTGCAATAATACGATTAACATGTCTGACATTTGTTCTGTATTTTATTATTATTCTTTGTTTTTTATGTAAAGCTGCTTTGAAGCAATGTAACATTGTAAAAAGCACTATATAAATAAATTTGAATTGAATGACAGTGGAAAATAGCACTACAGTCAACTTTTGTGATCAAATGAACTGTATTTATTCACATGATTGGTTCCTGAGTAAAAACGAAAATCTACTAGTGCCCTGACTTGTAATCAAAGGATGCAGACAGCAAAATGACATTAAAAGTAAAAACTAAAGCAAACCTGTTATGAGACAGTGAGGAAGATTTTGACAAAGATACATTATTAGCCCCTTGGAGGTTTAAATCTGTGCTCAAAGGAGCCATGAAAACTCTATCCAGGCACGCAGCAACACAAGCATACATCCACATGTGTTCAGACACATACAGTGAATTTGGCAAACATAGCATCTCATTTCAGATGAGAACTTAAGCACCACTTAAGACATGAACACTCCAACCCACTCACACAATCATGAGCAAATATTAGCATCTGCACTATATTGTACTAGACTAGACTAGTACTATCACCAACTGTTTCACCATTGACTTTTCACATGCTGAACAGTCAGTTTTGCCTAATAGAAGACAGGCAGTGAGAGACACATGCACAAATACTGCACAAGTCAAATCTAACAGGATTCTAATGAGAAGGTATAGGTGCGGCTTGCCATAGAGTAACACAGTGTAACACAGGTGTGTGCACTGGTTCCCAAAGCAATTTACATCAATAGCTCATATTGAGCTGAGGGAAAGTCCTTCAGTCTGTCAGGTAAGTGCTAAGAGATTCAGTGAACCAGGACACACACTTGGTCCAAATTAAGGGTTCTTATGTCCCAGACCAGGAACTTCTATAGCTCCTCTCTCTGGAATGTCTAAAATAACAATCAATATCATTCAGAACAAATACAAGTCCATTATAAATGGGCTAAAATCTTGAGACCAGTTCTCTACCAAAATATATAACCTGAAAGCATAAGTCTGCAGCTCACCAGCAGCTGTGAGTGAATGCTGTGGTGAAGAACGGAGGTAACACTAGACTTGGTTTAATGTACAGCCCATCTGAACAGTAGAATGTGGAGGTTTACATGGCAGGCATATGCTCTATGGTACAATAAAATACAGTGAAGGGGTTTCAGGGTACAGCAGGATAAAAATCAGTTGCTTCTCATTTCTCCTAATTATCGGTTTTCCATTCCTTTCAACCTGAAGAAAGATAAAAAAAAGCTTGCAGTCAGTTTTTTAGTCCCGATTTTTTCATATTTATATATTGCATATGTATATATATTTTATATACCTGTAGGAGATGGGCAGGAGAAGGTTGTTCTTCTTCAGAGCTTGTACTTTGCTGAGAGTCTGTGGGTCAAGGGCGATGTGACATCGTCGGGCATAGTCCAGAAGTTTTTCTTTGGATGAGTCAAACTCTCCAACCTCAGCCAACTTCTCTGGAGCCACCAGCAGCAGCTCGGCTATTGGTGTGGTGGAGGCCACTGTGTTACGGTCTACACCATGGATTTGGAAGGCCTTGGACATGTTCTTTAGCCTTTGATATGTCACTAGGATCTTCTTGTAACGGAACAACACACCTGCTGCATCTTTCACTGGAACAAGAGGCACAAAGAGAATAAGTCTCTTTAGACAGAGGGAAAAGACCACCAAACTTGTCACAAATGATCTTTTCCTTACTGTCTTTTAAGTGTCTGTCACCTTTTTTTCCACATTTACCTCTTTGTCTTTCTCTCCCTCTGGAGATTCTGAAGACCCTCCTCCTCTTTAGAGCTGGATGACTGCCTGTGGGTCTTCCAGCTCCACTCATATTCCGAAGAGACATGTCATTTGATATCACATTCTCTTCTGACATCATTTCCTCTTCCTCTAGGTAACTATCCTCCAGGTATTCATCCTCTTCTTCATCTCCTAGAAAAGAGAGGGATTCTATGAAAACAAAAAGATAATGGACAGCGATCTTCAGTTATTTACAATAACCTTGATGTAAGAGTCGTCAAAACATGTTTATTATAGTATGGTGAAGCAAATATAGTACTGATCATAAAATATAGGTTATACCACATTATTAGTTACAGACAGAGTCCTGTCTATCATTCTATTCCTGAATGGTCAATAGTTGTGTTTCAATCACAATAAACCACAGCAGTGACCTCAGCACTTAGCTATTTTTTGTATCAATGCACATCACCCATAGATGATCGTTATTTATGTTGTGTATCAATGTTCTGTTATTGATTTACATGTCAGGCACTATACCATTTAGGTTGGATGGCAGTTAAAAAAAAGGAAGGATGGCAGTTAAAAAAATTTTTTTACTAACTACTTAACTTTTTTTTCAAACTTTTTACTTTTGTTTAACTATTTGTGTCTTGGTATTGGCCACTAAGCAATTCACAAAGTTAAAATTATAAAAAAATTAAATGCTAAAAGCAAAATAATTAACCAATAATTATATGGAATAATGAATGGAGTTTCATAAACTCTAAATATGCATATTCAAAGCATAACTGGTTGAACAGAAATAATAAGGAACTTTTCAAACACACCTTGCAGTTCATTGAGTGACCTGTTGTTGCTACTGCAGCTGCTGCTGGTGCTGCCGCCACTGTGACCCTGCAGGAGAGGCTGAGGGTGGCCGGGGCTGAACATGGAATTTATCTGTGCACTGACAGGGGCAGGGCCAGAGCTCAGGACCTTAGGATTGGCTGAGGTCTGTTGGGTTGATCTCTGCTGAAATGATTGACGGTTGACTGGCCGCTGACTCTCTGCTTGTTGATCTGAAATGTTAATGATTTAATACTGACTAAGGTACTTTGGCTGATCTTTAGCTGACATGTGTGGATTTTTCTTAGCACAGAATTTGGCCATCTGACCATCTTAATGAAAAGCACTCTCTAATGACAGTATGTCATTACTATATATAGTTATGGTTTGTTCATGATCTGGATAAAGTGAGAGTAATGCAGAAATGCAAAAAAAGCTTTTATTACCCCGATCTGTTTCTCTTCTCCTCCTCCAATAAAAACTCCTGGAATCGTTACCTACGAGACAGAGAACTTCTGCATTATTCCTACACTGACATCTTTGCGACTGAATTTTGATTATTGATATACAGACAGTCTGGCCATTTTCCTGATGGTAAGACAAATGTATAAAGGGAGATGGGGTGGGATACAGGAATCTTTGAAGAAAGCCATTAGTTCAATACAATCAGAGGCACCTATGCTTTCTACGCTCTCTCAGATCATAAGCATCATAAGCATCTATTCAAAACATCATCTGATGTAGAGTTTGGGTTAAAGCAGGCTAACAAAGACGATACATAATGCAGTTTATTTCCTAAACCAATTTTTGGTCTTTTCTATTTAATCTCTGTATAATTAGTATAGCTCTATTAGCTTAGTCTTGGTCTACTTCGACATTTACACCATACCGCTCTCCTGACTCTTGGTTGAGAAGATAAAGCGATCAAGCTGGCAGCGCAGGAAATCTCTCTCCTCCTCTAGGTCCTCAATGCGTTTCTGCAGCCAGGAGTTTTTTTCCAGTGAGATCTGCAGTTGTGTGCGTAAGTTAGTGATTAGCAGATACGAGCTGCCCGGTGCTGGTGGATCACTACCTGCATCACATCACAGAGGAACACAAGCACATACCTTCAAATGTTAGCATATAGCACTTATTAATGTTCACTCAATCATTTAACCAATAAGGTGGAAAATAACAGACTTAACCCACTATCAAAGTTTTGGTCGTTCTGGTTGTAAAAGCCTCCTTGTTGTTCAAAGTTGTTGTCTTCAAAGGGAATAGAGATTTCATACGCATCCTCATTTTTGGGAGCTGAAAAAGGATGATTAATAAAGACACATTGGATGATTATTATCATTCACGTGATGATGATGTGACATCAGCTCTCAAATGTAATTATTGCGCGTGCACTCACTCTGTAGCTCTCGTGAACTCGCATGTTTCTTTGTGGCTGAATCCGCACCATTCATATTTTCGTCTGTTCAGTTGTGATCTATGGGCAGAGACACAAGCTGTCAACTCAAAAACTAATTACATCTAATGTATTTCCTCTTCTTGCTTGAATAAATGAGCGAAAAGCTTGAACAAATATATGCATGTAAAATCCATGTGATAAATGATCTAACGAGCTGTCAAATATTGACAAGCATCCTTAGAGCAAAACAATTTGCAGACGCGTTGTCAGTGACCACCATCATTTACACCAACACCTGCCATTTACAACCAACCGTCCTTAAAAACAGCTAGACGTGTAATGAGATTGACTGTACTCATTGAAATCATAAAGATTATTCACTGTATTAAGCACGATGCATTCATTGCGTTACGATGACAAACAGGCACGTACACACTAACGCCAGTTAAATCTCGTTCGCTTCATTGTATAAAACAAGTACAAACCGTTTCTCGCTCTAGGGTGTGCCTCTCTTTTACATATGTTAACCTTAATACACCTTCATCTGTGTACGTTTGGTAAAGAGCTAACGTGCTAACAACAACTAAATCCCACTCAACAGCAGCGATGACAACAACCTAAAGACAGAAAGGAAAACGGCACCCGAAAACGAGGATTTTCAAAATAAAAGCTTTGAGAGGGCAAACTTTTTAAGGATTTAAAGTAAAAATACTCCCAAATACAACCCAAGTACAAAATCAATTATCAAATCAAGGAAAATATTTCAAATTATTATTGTAGAAAAAATATAATTGTGCCAACATATTAATTTCTGTTATTAGAATATCTAAAATTCATTTTCAAGAAAAAGCAGAGTGTAGGATAAAGGATAGAACTCCTTCAAAAAAAGCTTCTCAGGATGATTCCTCAAGAAACTGGGTGATAAAATGTAAAAAATATTTTTGGAAATTCTAGGCAAAAGATGGCTATACATTGAATATGCTAGAATATAACCTAGTTTCATTTATATTCAGTTTTTTGGTCACAACATAAATACACAACATAAAAGTTGCATTGCTGTAATTTCATAGTTTTGATGAGTATACTATTATTCTAAAATGTGAAAACAATATTAATAAAATATGAGTGTATAAAAGTGTTTCCAAACTTTTGACTTGTACTGTAGTTGTATGCAGTATATAACTAGCAGTGAAATTTAAGACTGGTCCTCTCAAATGACAAAATATTTACAGAGTGTTTAATAAAAAAATATTAAGATAATTTAAAGTAACTGTAGCTTTAGTTAGTTAACTAAATTTGAGTTTATGTGTCCGATGGCCTGAGGAAAGAAGCTTTTAAGTCAATCAGTTTTTGTAATCAGACTGCAATACCGTTTACCAGATGGCAGCAGCTTAAACAGGCAGTTAGCAGGATGTCTTTGAGGAGTCTCTGCAGTCTTTGAGGAGTCTCTGAAGTCTATGTAAATATACCATCATATTTATGTGAAACCTCTTGAATAAATCTTGAATAAAAAGTTACACCATAAAATCACATGAAAGGGATAAGTCACCCAAAACTAAAATACTATTGTCATTGTCATTGACACTATTGTCTATTGTCAATGACACCCTCGTGTCATTTATTCTTGTAATACAGAAAAAGAAACGAATGGTGTCACTCCAGAAAGAACGAAAGAAACAACTGGAAATGAGTTCATGATGACAGAACTTTCTTTTCATCGTGAAAGAAGATTTTCCTGGTGAGCCAGATTAGTCAGTAATGAAATCATTAACTACAAACAGTGGCGGTTTTAGGCATGGGCGAACGGGGTCATTTTTTATGACACATGGGGGGCGGCACACGAACTTGGAGGGAAAAAAATTATCAATCGTCAAAATCATAAAAAAATCACAAATCGCCGGGAGGGAGTCTCGCCCGGGGAGCAATTCAATGTAGAACCTCCACTGACTACAAATGTCACTATTCGAACAAATATTTAATAAAACAATCTTACTGTGTTTACTATATAAACTATATGAAATTATTATAATTCATGTGTCCCTTGCATTTTACTGTATAGCGCCATTTTGCGTTCTTTCTCATTGTCTCATTTGATAATCATTTAAGCACGAACTTCACGTCTTGCAGTTTGTAGGTTTGTGGTAATCTGCACGTAACTCAAGGCATAAACGAAAGAGGGAGTCAAGATCAGGCGCTTAGTAAGTTCTCACGTGAGCGTTACTTGCATTACACCAGGCCTTGAGACGTCCGTCAGTCCACTTTAATTTAAAACAGAATGTTATAACTTGATAACATAACAGACGTGCATGGTTATGGCTGGCACAAATGCTAGCGCTTTAATAAAAATACCCACAAAACTAATGCTGTAAATAACTAACCAACTAACTGTAAATAGATGTAGAACTAGTGCTGAAATTTGGATACATGGGAAATTATTATTATTATTAAATATCGAAATATTTTTAATTATCATTTATTATTATTATTTAATTATTATTATTTAAATAAATTGACCATTTTATTGTAGTCATTTGGTTATGTTAAACTGTTGAACTGTTCTTTTTAGACGAACTCTTCCAACGAATATTTACTTAAAGCAGCACAAAACTAAAGTTACAATGCTTTAGGTTTCTCATCAATTATTAACCGCACCTGACAGTTTACTTCCCCCCAAGGTCTGTCAATTTACTGGGTTACTGGCATTTTGTACGTGAATTATGCCAGTAAACACACATGAAAATGTATGACTGGTTTGGGGATGTACAATAGCTTGTTCAGCAGAAGTCAATTGCACTGTATACCCTCTATGTCTTGATTAATTATAATTTGTGATTTTACAAAAAATAGTAATAAAATTTTAATTTCTTAAGCCATAAATTATGTTAGCCCCCAAGACTTTCGATGTTAACAAATGGAACAGGAAAATTACTCAATGGTGTAATAGTAGGTTGACTCCCACACACAAACTATATATTATTTTTGCGGGCTCATAGCAAGTTTATTGATATAAGCAAACCTTTCCTAAACTGGTCATTTTGGTCAAATTAAACCAACGAATGTTTAATCGTGTAAGCATTTGTTGTTATGGCGCATTCCTTTTTTGTGAAAGAGAATCAGATTCATTTCCTCAATAGTGATGACTGTGTATTACAACATGTCTTTGGGAATTTGCGTAAAGAAAACGATGACAAATCGCCGTCCTTACTCAGTGTTATAATCTTCTCAGCTCTTCATTAGACAACCGTTTCAGTGTTTGATGGACTCTGCCAAGCTTATCGACTGTACATACTAGAGGTAAACATGGTTCTTGTTAACAATATAGTGTAAATATTCAGTACTCGTGACATTTCACATGACATTTAAGTAGATAAAATGTATGATTATCATAATATGTAAAGCAAGATGTAGGTTATATGTTGGCATCTTAGAGGTTGTTATGACTGTTCTGTGAAGATACTGTAAGTGTTTGTATTGTGCTCAACAATTAATTGTAAATATTTAGTTAATTTGTTCTTGCTTTTGATATCACAAATCATTTAAATTTATATCATATAATTGACTGAGTTACCATGTTGCTAAATATCGTACACTTTTCCTTTTCCAGAAGGGTTGACTTCACACAATAAACGTCAATGGCGCACAGAGAAGGAAAAAATACGAGGAAACTTCCGACATTCATATTTTTACTATTGGTGAGTCATAGGTAACCCCAGTTACTGAGTAATTTCACAAATATGAGTTGTGTAATAGTTCAGTTAATAACGAGTTGAACGAGAGTTCAAGTTGCGCTTTCAATTGTTAGTACATTAATGACATCATCCATTCAAGAAATACAAAGACATTAATTCAGCTTCTTGTGAATTTAATAAACCTTTCCCACAGTTTGTCGGAGTTGCGGTGGGGCATCGTAGTGCTAGAAACAGAGATGATTGCTCTAAAAGTGAATACTGGAGTGAAGACGGGTTCTGCTGTGACAAATGTGCTCCAGGTGCAGTAACATGAAACTCTCTGAAATTGAATGCTTATCAGAGTATCATAAATGATCAGCGTAATATGAGGCGCTAAAAAGCAATAATTAAATCCAGAGCCTCAGATTACTCTGAGATTACTAGATTACAATTAATTAAATTAGAGGAATTTGTTGTCAATACAAAACATAAATTTCAGATTTTAAAACCATGTTTTAAATGTTTCTGCCACAAATGTTTGGTTAAGCTCTCATAAACTGGTTTCTCTTCCTGTTGTTTTCTGTTTATAGGGTTTAGATTGATAAAGAAATGCTCTAGTGGAATGGGATCTACATGTGAGAAATGTGTGGAAGGGACCTACCAAGACAAGATGAACTATTTCCCGAACTGCTTCAGATGCCAGAAATGCAAAAGGAAAAGTAAGTGTATTGTATTGTGTTTCTTTCCCTCCAATGTCTTTTCTAATGAACCTGAAGTAAACCATATCTTATTGATTTTGTGTACAGTATTGATTCTCTCTTGAATCTCTCTGACAGATCATGCAGTTGAGATTTCATCATGTACACCCCAGAGTAACACAGTCTGTGGATGTAAGCCTAGATACCACAAGCGATTCCTTGATAGTTTTACATGGGTTTGTGTTGAGTCTAAAAGTCACATATAAGTTACGTGTACAACCACGCCATGGACAAAAAGAAGAACATTTAATTAATATTCACAGTGTTGTGTTCATAATATGTTCATAATATCCTGTAATATGTTTGCACACTCTGTGTTATGTCTAAACAATTTCTGTTTATTACTTTATTTATTAACCTTTTCCATCACTTTTTGTTTGGTTTAAGGGACACTAATTTATTTCATTCTAAATTTGTTAATTCAGCAAAAAAAAACACTAATTCTTCTACCATTCAGCAATTGTTTTTTCTAAATACCACCTATGGCTAAGGTTGTCACTGATGATATGCTGGTTATGAGTAATACAGGATTCTTTCCTTGTTGATTCTTATTAGACATTCTACCATTAACATTTAATATAACATTTAATATTTATTTTTCATATTTTTTATTTTTGTAAATCTTATGCATCTGTAACATTCGAAAATGTAATAAAACAAATGAAAACATACAGTTTTATGTGTGTCTGCTTTTCATGCAATACCATCCATTAACTGAATGCTAACAGTAATTGCATTATTACACTTAAAGCATGTTAAAAAACATCTTTGAAAAACCCACAGTAAACATAAGATTTATTATGTAGTACTGTAACATTTTTATGAAACATGTAACAAATTTATGAAAATGTAAATCGCTTGTGAAAGCGATCAGGGTTTAACTGTACATCAGGGTTTAACTGTATGGTCCAAGCAGTAACGTTGTTTTTAGGAGACAGGACACTGTGTTAAACTTATTACATCTTATTTTACATAACACCATATACATTCAGAATTTTGTATTGTTTTCATTTACCTTTCAGCTTTTCCTATAAGCTACAATTTTCACAAGAACTGAAATAGCTTATTTAAACAGCTATTTTCCAGCTATATTTTAGACATACTGCGGGAGAATTATATAAATACTATAACTCATCTCTTAAAAGTAGTCTAACACAAAACGAAAAACCTCAGAATATAGCAATGTGTGGTAGTTTGCTAGATGACAGTCTTAGCAATTAGGGAAACTGAATCGACCTTGATGTCAGAAAGTCCCGGCCAAAGACCACAAATAGCGTCACATCCCGTTGTGCTTTATGTCTTGTTGCGGTTTTAGTAGTGTACGGGAACCATGAATATAGTGAATAAGTGACGTATACACACCTAATGGGAAAATACGTTTATTTTGTCCAATGAAAGGCATTTTCTAAGCATCTATCTATCTATCTATCTATCTATCTATCTATCTATCTATCTATCTATCTATCTATCTATCTAAAAAATATTCTATTTAGAGAATATTCTAAAAATATATATATTTTTTTTTCCTGAAAAACCATCTGAAATTACCGTAGTATTAAACGTCTGTGTCATGTGACAACCTGCGTGACGTCGGTGTGAAACGCGGAGGGCAGGTGGACCCTGAAAAAGCACAAACTAACATAACGTGTTTACCTAAAAGTCAGTCTTTAATGAGAATTTTGCGAACTGATATCATTTTCGTTACAATAGGTAAGTAAGACGACAATCTCGTCGTCGCATTTCTTTTTAAGACATGATTGCTCGATTATTTATTAGTTGAGCTAGTGCTAACGTTTTCAAAGCATCTCCATATCTAAAACATCTTATTTTTACAACCGTGATTTAACGCCACACTGTATTTTTCACAATGTGTTTGTGTGTTTGTAAACACTTTATTTTCACATTTTCAAAGGATTTAAAAGAGAAAAAAAAATCTAATTGTCTAAAAAAATCTCAATAGTGATTATTCAGTTTCAGCCTTTTCACTTCTATTACACAGCTCCTGTTCACAGCGTAAACTGGCCATGTCTGCTACTGATGGCGCTGGCCTAACCCACTGTAAGGTTGCCCTGGTGTTTGCTGTCCTGATGGATCTTTTTGGGGTTTCTATCCTTCTGATCGGTGTCTTTGTCCCCCTTGAGATCCGGGGTTGTGACTTTGGTGACCTGTTGGTGTATTCTGGTGCTCTGCTTGTGCTGCTGTCTATGGGGGGCTGGCTTATGTGGTACAGTGGGAACATTGAGGGTTTAATATCAGAGAAAGAGCAGACAAACAAACCCAACGCAGTGGAGCGTCTCGCTCGCACACTCAGTCGCCGCATACGGAGGCCTCAACGCAGCCACAGCACACCCTGACCTCAGGTCACTCAAATGGGAGACTTGGGGAAAAAGATATCAATCTCAATCTGAGGAGAGCAACGATAATACCTGAAGGATGATGGTTAGGCAGCTATCGATATGGTTTAGAGTTGTTTGTACTACAACAAACAACAGAAGTGCAGCTATATGCCAGTACCTGCATCATACAGGTCTGCTTATTGTGTTTAAATGGTTTTGTACATTGTTCATACTCCCTTTTATTCTAAATACAATGTATGCTTTTTTTCTACTTCTACTGTATTTCTGTAGCAAAATATTTTTTTTTTTTGAAAAATGAGTGCTTTTTGTCTCCTGCACTGATAAATATAATAAAAATAAGGCATGCAGCTTTTGTGCTTTATTTGAAAAAAACAGACACCGGACCAAATTTTAGCACAATTTATAGAGAAACTGTAAATATATTTACATGTCATTACAATAGCAAACACAATAGATTTTCAGTTCAGAAGAACACTGTCCACTTACTTTGTCATTAATTTGGTAAAAAGCCACTCTTTCCTCACAAAAGTCTGTCATTGACATAACTGCTTAACAAAACCACTTAACGTCACAAAAATAACTTAGAAAACAACCAATAATAATAAAATGTGAATAAAATCTAACCATAAACCACCAAGAATACATATGAAACAATAAAACAGGAGAGACCAGTATATAGATTTTATAAGCACACCCACGAGTTTTCAAAGGCAGTCACAAAATGAAAACTGTGTGTCAGACTTGGTCAGTTTCCTGTCATGATCATAATCAACAAGCTGCAACAATGTCATAATCAACAAGCTGCAATACAACCAACAGAAAGCCACATGGGCCACATTTCAAAACTGCATGATAGTATGTTGGTCTCTGCAGTGAAATACTGCCTGTTATTCTGCTTATCCCTTTAAATACATCACTCTTCATCAGTATTTAGGGTGACTGTTCAACAAAAATACATTTTAAACAAACAAAAAACACTGGCCAGACCACAGCAAGATTTGAAATCACAAATAGTCACACTGAAGGAAAGCTGCTGTAGAGGTCCAAGCAACTTTAATAATATGAAAACTAAGTTCACTGCAGAGCAAGTAAAGTGCTCAATACTGTAGGTCCAAAATAATGTTTCATAAAAACTGCTAAGGTTAAGGCTTTGGTTCATGTTTTGTGCCTTAACAGCACCAATAGGGTAATGAACAGTAATTCATTACATGTAGTGTTGTATTATTTGTATGAAATAGCTTAAGGACAGTATGGCTGAAGTGCTTTCAGAGGGCGGGGCTTGGGACAGAGGGGGTAGGGCTCTGCCAAATAATCATGTGACTTCGCTCAGACCTCTGTGGGACACACTCACTGGCACCATCACTACCATCATCTCCTAAACAGGCAAAAACATGAAATCATATTCTTTAATTTGTTTTCACCTTTCTATAACTTATAACCTTTCTATAAAAATATGCACTATAGCCCTAAAGTGTAAGGGAAAAGTCAGTTATGTCTAGCTGGTAATCCATATTCTCTGCATGGGTGTCATAACAGTGAAGAATGAAGAATGAGGGTTACCATCCAGACACAAAAGTAAACTCACCAATTCGAAAGTTAATGTATCCTTCCCCTCCACTAAGAATAAGCTGAGAGGTAGCAGCTGCGCCATTTGTTGAATTTGAGGAACTGCGACAGCCTGCATTAAAACAAGGCCAAGAAAAAAAATTCTATACCTTTATATATATTATAAATATATTGAACAGCATTGAGTAAATAATGTCAGTTTCAAACCTGGAGCAGAGATAATGAATTTAACTGCTTGACGGTGACCATGGTAACACAGCTGAGCTGAAGCCAGAGAGCAATACGGTATAGAACAGGACTCTGAAGCTGCCATAACAAAACAACATGAATAAAACAAAAATGGACACTGATAGCTTTACAATTCACAATTTGACTCAAAAAGGTTCACATTCGTTATTACACTGTTCTTTTACTTAGGTCATTTAAAGATAAACACTCACTCAGTGACAGGGGGACAGAGAAAATAGCACCACTTCCTGTTCCCACCCACAACCGTCCACTAATCACAGATAGGGCTGTGATCTGAAGAGGGGAGAGAGACAGGAATGCAGCCCCTGTTAAATGAAAGAGGGGTAACAGTGAAATAACACAAGATTCATTACAATATCCATACCAATAAGTTACTACAGTCTGTCTGAACAGGATACTAGCAAAATGATTCACGTTTAAACAAGTTTCATATTTTAAAAGACAGATCCTCTTACCTAAAGCTTTAGTCACCATGAACGATAAATCTACTTCCTGTAATGGGCGCCCAGTCATCCAATCAAAAAGCCTCAGGATGGGATCCAAACGGCAGGAAGCCCAAACTCCACTTCCTGCTGCGCACAGGAAACGCACCTGCTGCTCACTCCTCTCAGAAACTGTAAGCGATTTCTAGGTGAAGCCAAGAACAAAAAATGACAGAAGTTAAGAGGTGAAGAGAAGGTTTGACAACCACAAGATATTCTACACCCGAGACTAACCTCTATTTTCCGTTTTTTCACATTTATCATGTAAACTTTATTCCAGTATCCCACCCAAAGACACCCCTCCTTAGCGAGGCAACAGCGAATAGGCTGCAAGGGTGATGTTCCGAGCGAAAGCACTTCCTGAGTCTGAAGATCCCAGAGACCTATCAAAATGACAATTAAAATCATACATACTATTCATAGCTAACTCACCTTAACGGATGAAACTACATACATACACAAACCTGAATTGTGGTTGAAGAATACTAGGGTCCCATTGGCTAATCCAGCAACCACCTCCCCCTGAGAGTACCTGTACACACATGATATCAGTCAGGTACATCTGCCAGCAGTTGTGGTTTTACCTACTCAATAGAGACGGTGAGAAGAGAACTCACGTCAGTGAATGTACCCCCTCAGAGAGACAGACAGACTGCAGACAGAGGCGTCGTGAGCTAGACGCTGAATGGATCAGCACACTGCAGAGAGAGAGACAGAGAGCACACATAACAAAAACTGAATCACAGGCAATGTGTGTGATTCAAGTGGGTGGTTAGGGTGTTCTGAGTGGATTCTAGGTAGACCACCCCCAGGTATGGTACGATGCTCTGACTTAAAAATGTTTAATTGCCTGTTTAAAAGCAATTACATATACATCAGGCTCATTTGTTTTTGTTACGTTACGATTCATGTTTATAATGCTGAAACATAAGTTTATTACCTGGGATTAGAGGTTAAAAACACCAAGTAGTGATGCTTGCCACAAACGCAAACACCAATAATATACTAAAGTAAAATAAAGTAAATAAGAATGACATGCCCTCACCCTCCATCTTGCGTTCCAATCCACACAGTTCCTGCAGTATCTCCTGAAAAGACAGCAGACCACATACCTCAGTAACTCTTTAGGTAAAGCCTTAAAGTATTCAACCTCAAAAGCAGTTGACATGACTAGTGAGTAAATTACATGCCACGAAAGGTAAATAATGCAGCTGAGTGTCATGAAGAAGTGATTTAACTAATGACATTACTGTCCATCTAGCTGTAAACTCCAGTGAAAATTCTACAGAGCTGCAGTGCTCAGACTGACCAGTAGAGGGCACAGCACAGATGCATAAGGCAGGGGAGGTGGGTGGAAGGCTGAACTGATCCAGAATGGTATTGGAGCGAGCGGGGTCAATCACTGTGACATCACTACTGGAAGCAGGACCAGTGATGGCCCACACGGAGCACTGAGGATGGGAGGAGGGGTGTAAAATGATTATAAGCATTTGACAAAACAGGATATGGTAGTTGGAATGTATGGTAGGAAATGATCATTAAATGCATTCTTGTGGAGGACCTGCTCTATATAACTTTGTACTGTATATGTTAGGAATGGTCTGCCAAAAACTGACTGTAGCTGTAACTGACTCTAGCTGTAAAGGACTGTGATTGTTGCTGCACATACCGTCTGTTCTCCTGATATCTCTGGAGGGACTGCAACAGCACATGTGAGCTATAAAAAGAGATGAATCATTATGAATTATGATCCAATCCTGAGATTTCAAAACACCTGACCCCTGTTCCCAGTTGGCTAAAGACACATAAAAAAGACTGCTTCACTTCCTCCTCTCTTTATTTTAATTATAAATATGTATCTATTTAATACAATAACAGTAAAGGTGTGGGCCCACAATTGTTATATAAACACTCAGTAATTGACTTTAGAATAACTGACTTTAGTATAACAACTCTAATTTAGTATAGCGATCTACAGAGGATTAAATAACGCAACGCTGTAAATTTCAGTCAACATGGACTTGTGGGTCTGTATGATGTCAATTCAATAACTGCTCTGACACATTCAGTGAATCATAAGTTTGATTCAAACAGCATTTGATTCATTAAGTAAACTGGGAGTCATATGCTGTTTGTTTATTTTTGCATGCAGCCAGAAAAAGCATTAAAGGAGTTTTAACTTCAGACTGCCACTCACAACTAAAAACAAACAAAGATGAATGGTTTGTGATCAGGGAGTCTCACTTTTGCTGTAGGATCTCTCTGGTCCAGCAGTCTCAGGTGGATGAGGACAGGCACGTCTTTGGGCTCAGGAGGAGGTTCACATTCCTGCTCCACACACACATACACGCTTCAGAAAATGCAGTGTCACAGTATGTATATCGTACAATAAGTATATAGACTTTGTTTATTATGTGAAAGTACTATGAGGCTTAACTAGGTTCCTGGCACACATTTGACTAAGAGTGGTATAGCATTTGTTTCTATAAATACCTAGCTGAGTTAAACAGAAAGAGATGGGCTCTTTACCTTTATGTTTGTAACAGCGAGAGGCAGGCTCCAGCCATGGAGCTGTTTTTTACCCAGAGTTCCCCACACATGAGAACGTATTTCCCTGTACAGCTCCCTCTTCCGTAACCTAGGAGATGGAGAACTCCTGAGAGAGAAAAATATGAGGCAAGAACCATTTTAATTAACTTATAATTAACAGCACATCTAGCAAGAACATACATGCGCTGACTCTTAAATCGTATTAGCCATTGTATATAACCAATAAAAACAAACCCATGACCTTATATTTCATATGCACCAAGTTGCTAGGAAACGCTTTCAAAACTCTTGCAGCAAAGTTGAAAGCATACAATTCTGTAGAATTTCACTGTATGAAGTTTGTAAACAAACTTTTAAGCCATAAAGTGTTTAATAATTAGTAGACGAATTCCAATTATTATTAATACATTATTGTCCCCGTTTTGTTATAAAAAAAAATCACTGAAGTGTAACCCAAGGCACCTGCTCAAAATGTACTAGTTCTTTGTTACTAAATAAATGTTATTAGTAAATGACACCTATATATATATAAAATGTAGTGTTTGTAATACAAATTGGAAGTGCAACACATTAGCTATCAATTAGTGGACACCAGATCCTAATGGAGACAGAATGTTACAGCAGATTACTCACTCTGTTTGGGCCTGTCTCATGGAGAGTTGCTGTGGAGAAGTTACTGGTGTTTGTGTAGGAGCAGCCACGGGGGAGGCAGTTAATGCCAAAGCTGTAGCTGGAGCCAACTGACCTTTTGTTAGCCCCAGAAAACGATTAAACCTGCAAGAATCAAAATACTCAGAGCTGGAAATACATTTACAGGATGTCTGTTCGGGATTGTTATATAGCCTCACCTGGTCCAAACACTCCCCTTTCCTTCCACAGGGACACGCTCTTCTTTATTTACTCTAAAGGAGGATACAGGATACAGTATGTACGTTTATTATGCAAATCTATAGTTTTTTCTATGACAGTTCCAATGAGCAAACACCAGTGATGAAGTAAAGGTTACAGATCTGTTTCTCAATGTATAGTACAAGGAGGAGACCGAGAATTGCATTTCGGAAGATGTAGTAGAACAGACCTCAAAGCCTGAGAGCGCCGCACAGCTTCCTGCAGTTCAAAGAGACGCTCTTTGTACTGATTCTTCTCCATGACGACTCGAGCCATTTCAGAGCGAGAGAAACGACGAAGGGAGGTGGGCAAAGAGGCCTGCAAAGACGGGAGAAATCAGCGGGCATTTTAAGATGTTTCTAGGATGAAGTAAAGAGACACTGTCAATTTGAAAGTCAGTGATGATACAGCTTGCAACCTGGTATTTCTTTGGTGATGGAAAGTGAAAAGAGTGTGACACTTTTCTGAATAATGTGCATGACAACTGAACTGTCACACACACTATCACACACACATTGAGAGACAGCAAGAAAGAGAGAGCAAGAGAGACACTTACATCAGGGTCTTCTGACTGGAGTGTCTCCAGCTCTTTACGCAGCCTGAAATATAAAAAGTAGGACTGTTCACTGCTTAGCATTAAAGCACTTTTATTGCATGATATGCTGATTAATTTAAACTTGCAAATAATCTCATGTTAGAATTAATAATGTATATTATTAAAATAATAATGTTAGAATTGGCTAAGAAAAGCCACCAAAAATGCAGACACATTGTGGAAGACAAGTAGATCATTGTAAATCATGCTATTAGTAATGGCTGGGCATAGGCTAAAGGCAGATTTGAAAAATTAAGCGTTTTAAATAAATAGTATTTTCATCATTTACTTACCTTTATGTCATTCCAAACCTGTATGACTTTTCTTCTATGGAACATAAAATAATATTTGGAGAAATGTGTCTTTTGTGTCTATACAACAAAAGTCAATGGGTGCCACTGCTGTTGGTTACCAATTGTACTTCAAAATATCTTATATCAAAATATTTGGTTTTCAGAAGCAAGAAAGTCATACAGGTTTAGAATGACATGAGGGTGAGTAAGTGATGGAAGAATTTTCATTTTTGAAATATCCCTTTAATTTGCATCATTAAAGGTTGTAGCAGTTTCTCATATTTTTTCAGTAAATCACTTAAATTGAAACGATTTCAATGAACCTGGGACAAACTCCGAAAATAACTTGAGAAGCAGTCATTCGTGCTACCGTTTAGATTCCTCCTCCATCTCCTTGGTTTTTCCCTCAAGTCGGGTGATGGTTTCACGACAGGAAGCAAGTTCCAAATTCAGGGCAGATCTCTCATTGGTCAGCTCCTCAACACGAGATATAAGGGCCTTACGAGCAGCATCCACCATTTCACTGAGACAGAAACAAAGGCAGGAACACACACATGAATATACTCATTTTAAAGAAGGTGCAATTAAACCAAATTAAACAACCTATTATTCATAATGATTAATAAATTACATGGGTTATTATAATCTCAATCTTGGCTCAAGTTTTTTACCAACCCTAAAAAATGACGCCTTATAAAAATGGAACTGATCTTACTGAGTGTGTTTTAGTTCCTCATACTGGGAAAGCATCTGCTCAAACTGGTCTGTGCTATCTGCAAATACAAGAAAAACAAGCTATAAAACGCACACAGGCACAACACCCTGTATATTTAAAACTGCTTCATTGTTGAACAAACCCCAATTATGTGTGCCAGTAATTAATGTGACATTTCAACTGAGATAAATAAGTCAAGCATTATGTATGGTCATCTGCTCAAGCCAGATATGGTGATTAGGAGTCATGAATCTTGCCATAAGATGGCAACATAGCAAATGAAGTTAATGGGAACGAAATACTACTTTGTGGTCTTTAAAAACATCTTTTAACAGTAAAATGCTCAAAATAAAGTTTTCCAGATTCCAGAAAGCGACCAATGCCAAGCTATGACAAGCAACTTCTCAAGAGGTTACAGCATAAAATATCACTGTGAAAATAAAAATATTGACAGTTTGGTCTGTTGTTTGCCAAGTTTAATATATTTCTCTTCCCTGTTCCTCCTTTCAATCTTAAATGTTATCTTTCTCTCTGACAAAGACATACACACACACACACACACACAGTACATGCAGACTGAACACACAATCACAGTGTACGCAAGGTACCTCTGACACTGGCTCCGTGGTCCACAATTTCCACATATTCCCGGCTGAGTTCAGACAACTCTGAAAACACGGAATCTGTATTCCTCAAATCCCAGTCTAAACTATCCATGTCATCATCCACATCTTTCTCCTCCTCTTCTGTTTTTTCTCCTGTTTTTTCTTTCCCCTTTTGGTTCTTGCCTGCTTCCTTCTCCTTCACCTGGACTTGATTCATCTCCTCACACAAACTTGAGTTTATTTCTAAACCTTCTGTTTTGAAACAAATGGGGAAGCTGAAAAAAGAAACAAATCTTTTACTTTTTTTAACAGCTACAAAAGGTTCGTACAAAAAAATAATGGTTTAACAAAGTGATTATTCGATTAGTGACCTAAGGTGACCAGAATCTTAAACATTTCTTTAGTTTATGTCATAACTTTTTTATTTTCCCAAATCATATAACTTCCGTGTTTAAATAAAATGATAATATTCATTATGAAACAGCCACAAATGCATAAGAGGGTTGTCTCATTTCACTAGTTTCCTATGTCACCTATTGCAGAACACCTATGTCACGTTTGTTAAGGCAGTACAGATTGATACTTCACCCAACCAATAGACTAAATTCATATTTTGAGAGATTTGTATAAAACAATGCTAAACTGTATCATCTAGCTGCAGAAAATAATACAGTCACTCTGGTCTACATATAATGATTCTTTCTAAATAACTGTACCTTGTTTCAAGTCCCTTCAGAGGTGCCAGCTCAGGGGTGGAGCTGATGATGTCACTGATGAATAAATGATCTGTGTTATGGTCAACCTCAGGGCCAGGAGCTTTGCTGTCATGGGTAACTGTCATTTGTGGGACACCGATATCTTTTGGACCATGCTGGTGTAGAGAAGAGATGAATTTGTGAATATAAAGGCATCACATGCTTTATTGAAATTATAATGGTATTATAATGGTAAGACATGAGCTATCCAGAGAATTACAACTGAGTTCACCTCTTCAGGGATGCAGGGTTCTATTTGACCTTGAGTTAAAACAGAATCCACATGTTTGCTGTGACCATGATTTCTGCAAACACATGACAGCGCTGTGAACTTCTCAGACAAAATATGCAGGGAATTATATCCTTTTTACAGTCAAACAATGTAACCTTTTTAACCTTTTTTATGTCAAACAAAGAACTGATGCTGAATCATAGCATTTCATTGGTCAGGTTATTTCTAAAAGACAAAGGGAAGTCACCTGAACGTGGCTTCACTCTCCCAATCTTTTTTCTTCTCTAGCAGATCTCGGTGTGACAGTACTAACTAAGGATATGAAATATTGGATTTTAATAGGGAGGCATTTAGGATTACCAACACTCTGAAACAGACAAGCCACAGATGTTAGTAGTGATGAACCTTGTTATGTGTATGTTTCAGCGTGTTTAGTTCACGGGTCAAATTTGTTTTCTGCTCTTCCAAAGCCACCACTGAAACAAACCAGAACACAAACATATATTATAGACAAGTCCATGGACAAATAAAGCATTAAGTCCTAAAATAATTAAAATACCAAGATATCGCATATCAAGAGTCTGTGCCAGACAGATGGGTAAAAGAGGATTTGATTGGACAGACTCACACTGGTCCGCTTGCTCTCTGGCTTTCTTCTCAAGCTCTCTTTCTCGCTTTTCTCTCTCCTTTTCTCTTGCACGCATTGCCCTCCTCTCTTGCTCACACTGGTCATCCAACTCCAAATAACGCTGTTTTAATATTAAGGCAACACATATTATAGCACTGCTTATAAAGCAAGTCAACATAATAACAATGCTTTAGGTATATATAGCTAAAAGCAACATCATGGTCATATGTGTTTTGAAATTTTTGGTATTTTGTATGTCATGGAATAAAAAAACAATTCCTCACAACTGTAATTAAACAGAACTACAAACAGACATTTTTTGTTTTTCCAAACATTATCTCCATCGGTCAAAAAAGATAAACTATTAGGTTGTGTTAGGCTGGTCGGGATGCTTAAACAAACAAATCAACAATCCAATGTTTTAATACCATCAGTGTTTTTCTGTGAAATCAACCTATAAATGGCTTAATTAATTGAGCTGAATTTGTCATGAGTTTTCTTTTGTGGGGGGGGCACAAAAGGATTCACCTTAAACCACTGAACTGATGTGGATTAAACTTATCATAAAAGAAAATTTTACTCCTAATTTTTATATGGTTAATTATTGTTACATTATACATTTTTTAAAAACAAAAATTCTCTTAGTAATTCTCACCTCCTGGCTCTCCCTCCTTAGTGCTTTCTCACTCTGATATCTCTCCAGCAGTTCCTTATTCTCTCCTTTCTCCTTTTCAGCCTCCTCCTCTCTCTCTCTAAGCTGAGCTCTGGAGCTTGCCAGCCCCTCCAGAACCCACACCAGGATGGGCAGCAGGGACTCCACCACACCAGCCCCATGAGTCTCCACGACTGACTACAAAAATACAAAAGACAGTTTTCAGTACCCAAACAAAGTTGATCTTTGATGTACTGTGGCGTTTTCTATGACAATGCTTTTATCTTATCTTAGGGGGCAGCTGTACTCACAGGAAAAGCAGTAAATATGACTTGAAATATGGAACAATTGTAATGTGCTTGTAAAAGAATAAAAATAATATGGTTCATTTCCTGTATGAAAAATCAGCAAAACGTCTGTCCTCTGAACTTCTACGTTAAGTACAGTACCCTTGGGTAAGTGGCAAATGGTAAATCAGTTCTTTAGCTTTAAAGAAGTGTTTTTATTGTTTGAATAAAGGTGGACACTCTTGATTGGTTACCTGTAGTTCTGAGTATAGTTTTCCCGCCTCCTCACTCACAATATCTGGATCCAGCTCCAGTTCTCCAACTCCACAGAGAGTACTTTCACTGTAATCCATTTTTTGAAGCTCCAGTTTTCTGTTTAGCTTATGTAATGTCACAATGATTTGAATCTGTCTGACTTCCTGAGTTTCTCTGCTTGACCTAGTGTTCTTCTTTTCCTCTCTTGTCAAAGTTTTCACTTCCCTTAAAATGGTTTCAGTGTGCACCAATACATGAGTGAAAAACTGTGGTGTCTTAGTTAAAGTGCGGGTGGTTTAACTAACACATCTCTTCCTGATACTGCTCTTATAAATAGCTACCTGAGAAACAAAACTATTTTCATAAGCCGTAAAATAATTCCACTGAATTCTCCCTCTTCCATACTTCTAGTTTTCTGACTCGCATCTAAAAAAAGTAAATGACAGTCATCAGACAGGGGTTGGCAGACAGTGATGCAGGCCTAGTTAATGTCTGCAGGTGTTTTTGTGTCCATTCTAAGGCAAAAGAGAAAAGTGTGACATGTCAAGCACAGTGTCATGCTATTTTAAACAGCATATTGTTTAGAATGATTATGTATGCACTTCATACTAACTTATACGGGATATTTTTACTTTTTTCTAACAGAAGCAGAAGCAAGAAAGTGATTAAGATAGCTAGAAACTTAAAATGCAGGTCACCTATAGCACCTAAACCCCACATTTTGCCATCTACATTAATTTAAATATTAACCTAAAATGTTGCTGTTAAGGGGGAAAATAGAGTACATGTCCATGCTTTTTAAATTTTTAAAGCACAGCTATAATATTTACTATATAAAATCTTATTTAACTTGTTTGGTCTTTATATGGGTGTGTATGACATATACTACATATAGCTTTCTAAACGTAGTTATTGTTTGCTTGTTATTGTATTAAATAAGTAAGTGAGTCAATGGGCAGTATGAAATAACCTGTCAAGATTACCCAAAAGAACTGTCTTATATGAGTGATAGTACAAACACACATAAATGACAGGGAAATACAGTATGATACAAACTTTTCCGTAACTCAAAGAAACTACCAAAGCTACAAAAATACACTGTCTGTTGAACAAGAAGTCGTCTTCGCCTTACGTTGGAAAACACCTTGAACGGTCTCTGCCTTTGCCTGCATGACACTTGGCCTTTTACATTTGATATATTCTACTTTCAAATGAGTGTTCAGCGTCGTTATATTTATCAACTCACCTTCACATTACTGTGGATCGAAGATTATGTCTATCGGCTCATGTAGATGAAATTACAATCCTTCGCTTTAGAAAAGGTATCAATTACTCTAAACCAGGCTAAACAAGAGGGCGGGATTACAACGTAAGCAGCTTCAGTGACGTGATGATAGAACCTATCAAAGACAAGAGCGCAGCGTATGATCCAATCAGCACACAGAGGGGTGGATATGGGCGGTGCCTATAACAGAGAAATAAAACTTTCCTGAAACTTGAACATTGACACGTGATGGCAAAGCTTAAGGTAGTCATGTGACTTCAGGCACTGAAATGTAGCTTGTTGAATATCTTGCGTTCCAGTGTTTGCCTGGGAGGTTTAAGAAAATCAAAGGTCGAAAGTTTTTATCGTGGATGGCGTCTTCATCTTCACCTTTAAGGTTTCGGTTCATGTTTCCGAAACTCCACCAACAGCAACGACGTATCGACAGATCCGATCACATTTCAGCACATGGGCATAGAAGAAAACCGCAAGAGATCTAATGCTGGCACTAAATCACGACAGAAATAATACAATTATAACAGTTCGTTTAAAATATACTGTAGGCCCCAAGGAAAGGAGTGCACAGAATTAACTCGAAAATCGAGCATCAACAACTAATGCTAAAATGAGTGCACTTCCCACAAGTTACCTCAAATCAGACAGGATAATCTCCTAATGAACAATTTTGCATACTATTGATCCAATGCAGTTCATGGTAAAAAATAATCTTTCTCAGTGTTTAATTTCATGAACATATAATTTTTTAGTTGTGTGTGGAAACTATTTTAGTATTTCAGCACTTGGTGTCCTGTGTAAAATCTGTTTCCTGAAGAAAACAAGCTGACAACCACTAGACAATTTAACCATTATTAAGATCCAATAAAGAAAGGTAAAAAGTCATACATTTGCAACAGAAGTGTAGAGTAAGAGAGACAGTAAGAGTTTGCTTACTGTCTGAGTCACAAGTTAAAGGTTAAAGTCAAGCAACTTGCTTGTCTAAACATACCAAGCAACACAAACCTGACAGCATGTCATACACAAACAAAAACAAAGATGATACAAATGAGTTGAGAACCTCAGAAAGCTTGAAAAGAGTCATGGCAGTTTGAGCTGGTTGAGCATGTGATGAGCATGTACAATGCAATTGTATAACAGAATTTAGAAAACAGAATGTTTTTCGTGAAATAAATTAGTGAGAGTGTGAAACATTTAAGAGAGTTATTCTAAAATCCACAGGGCGGAAAGGTCCCTGATTTCAGAAAACATCCATGTGACATAAATAACAGGTGAATCTCTATAATAATTGATAGTACTTTTATGAGCGCCCTTTTTTTATTGCACAGTAAAAGAATGATCTATATGGCATGGTTAATGCATGTACTAAGTGCTCTAAAGCCACAAAAGGGTATATTTACAATAGTTAGAATTTAGATCTTGTTGTACAAAGTTAAATAAAAAATATTAGGATCATTAATAACCAGATTTTGGGGCAGCTCTGCCACTGTACAGTCTGACAGCTTGACATCACACTGTTTCCATGTTTTGCTTTGTAATCCATACACTACCTGTTAATAAATAATGAACATTTAATTTGTTCCTAGTTAATCATTTTTTAATGTAGTTAAGGATGTCATACAATTGTGGATGACACAATAATTTTTAGGGCTTCAGTGACTACAGTGAAAGACTGTCAAACTGATAAAAAACAAATGTTTGCAATCAGCATGCAAAAAAATGAAAGTCATTGAAAACACATGCTGACTTCATCAAAGTTTAAAATTGTAAACCATAACAGATTTATTGTAATTCCATATATTCTTGTAAGCATTCTTATAAAGAAACTGCATATCTAAAACAAAATAAAACATTTCTTCTATTTCTTTGATGAAATAAGATAATCTGATGATCAGAGGAGATTTGTGTGAAGGTTTGTGCCAGGTTCTGTAGGAATATGTCTGATATTTAGTTGATACGATGTGAGGAAAGCAACCGAATATCAAACATATCACACAGCCTCTGACCAATCAGGACCTCACCATCAGTTTACACAGTGCCTGCAAGAGAAGACAACAAAGACACTTCAACGTTATAAGAAAATGTGAGGCATTAGTAAAAACAGTGAAAAACAGTGAACAGTGAAAAACGTGCTAAAAGATCAACAGTCATTAATTAACAGTCATTAACATATTTAATATGATGCTTCCACACAAAACTCATCTAAAGAGTGTTCAGCAATTGTAATTAGATGTTACACACACACAGAAATATAATATTGTGGTTCTTAAGAATAAGGCAATACACAAAGCCACACAGTTTGTTCATAAAACACATACAGACAGATTTCACCTGGAACACACACGCCACAATATACTCACAAATTTTGAGACTCCAGCTATGAAATCCTGCTTATTCAGATGCACATATTAAGGCTGTAGTATTTTTTGTCATGTTTGTTTCAGTTTGCTGTGTTTCTGTGTGTTGTATTGGTATATGGAGTGTGTAAGGTGTTATAACTGCTTTTGTCATCTTAGCTGAATGTGTTTGTATGTGTGTGAGCCCATGTGTGTGTGCAGTGTGTCTGTATGGATGTGTCACAAGTTTCAGCCAGGATGGCTGTATTTATACACCCCTGATCAAGGTTTAAAGCCCTTTACAAACCCTAGCCCGCGCACACACTCTCTGGGGTTAATTAAGAATACATTGATAACCTTGCCATGGGCTCTTCCCCTGCATTAGGCTGATCAATAAATGTGATTTTACAATTACACTCACACAGAGGTCAGGCACACATCTGCAAACACACTAGATGACAAGTTCAGTTTCAGACATCTAGCAAAATTGCAATTGCATGTAGTGCAAAGGTTTAAAAACCACAACCGTTTATACATGCGCTTAACGTAATGTGTAATTCATTAATGTGTGATATATGTTTATCACAGTGATTGAACAGAGAAGTGTTTCCTGATTGTCTTGTTTTTAATCATCTATATTGACATAGGGTATGTGTTTGTTTGTTTGTTTGTGTGTTTAATATCTATGTGTTGTTTCTAGTTTTCGCATTTACTTACACTAAATATTCTCCTCTAATATTCTCCTCCTCAGAGAAAAGAATCTAAACACATTTGCAATAAAACAAAAGATATAAAAGATATAATTCTACTCTTTTTGAAGCTATGCTACTTCGCTTGACATTCATTTGCCTGTCTGACAAAACTTCTGAAGGTGACCTTGTGCAGCCCACCATCCACTCCATCCTTCCTAGGAAATCACCATTTCAGTCCTCATGGAATGACGAGCTTATCCTTGTCTACTGTTCTCAGGATACAATGTGCCTTTTCAGTCTAGTAAGTCAAGTCTAGTAAACAATTGAGGATACCCAAAGCCATAATTATGAGTGTACTGTCTGTAATTTGCAATTTGTGTAAAACCTGTTTTAATTTTTACATTTTACCATGTTTCTTTGTCCATTTGTTGGACTTGTAAGATGTTAACTAACTAGAGAATCGATTTAAGTCTCTTCCAGCATTTCCATTTTTCCACCATTGCCCCTTTATTTCTCATACAGCTCAAACTGTGTGTACATTATTTCTTGTGATATGCGCAATAAACTTTACATTGTGAAAAGAATCTACAGACAATTGTAACATCAATAAATTAAAAACATAATTGCTATTAGAATTTTGCCCCATTTTGCATACCCATTGCATGCTTATTTTTGACTGATATTAGGAAAATACATTTCCTCTGATCTATGCAACATCGTTTTTTCTGTTGCTTAATTTTCACATCAAACACATTTAACATGTTACATAATACAAGCCCCAAATAATATATTAGGTTATCATAGAATCAGAAAAAAGCACATTACTAGCGTTCTGACCCTCCCTCTCTTACCCAATTCTCTTGCAGTGACCTTCTGAACCAGATCAGGCGGAAGAGAGACCCTAATTGTTTCCTCATTTATAAGCCTGAGGGGTCACATCTCATACGCTTAATGCAGATACACAGATATATAGATCTTCCCATATGGCTATACTAACTATAAAGAAAGGTTTCACAGTTAAACTAAACAGAGTTTAGTTAGTCAATTTAAACATTCCTAAAACACTTTAGATCTGCAGTTTCCATAACCTCAGAAATATTGTAAAGCATTTTTAAACTGCTGTTTTGTTTTAACCATAAACTGCATTTCAATTAAAACCCTTATTAACTGCAACCAACATTAATTTACATGCCCATCACATAACACACTCAGTTTTCAAGTGACTGTCACTTAGGATTAACAGTGACTACCAAGGAAACGTCCATTTTATTTTACTCTATTTTTTTATTTTTATTATTTACTTACTACTTATTTTATTTATTCTTGCCATTTATGGCAAAAATAAAATAAAGGTCCAACCAAGCATTGTATTTATTTCCACACTAAACATCACAATGTTCACAGTACATAAAAAACAGGACGGCTATTTACTGTAAGCAACTGTTAGTTTTTGTAGGAATTTTTCTGGTTCCACCAAAGTTTTTGACCGATTCTGGTTGTCAGGACTACATAATTATGGTATCTAGGGTGACACAATGAGGATGATGAGGAGTGACAGTGAGCTTTCAGTCACTAATGAGGAGTGACAGTAGTCAGCGCTTTCCCATTGCTCGATACATGCATTTGCAGGACAGTATGCCATAGAGTGACAGAGCCTGAGGGAGGGTCACCATGACACACACACAAATCAGAATAGCAGATAGCAAAACTTAAACAAAAGGTTTAAACAAGCTGAAACAAAAAAATACATAACATTGGCCAAGATATAAACTAAAAGAAAAAAGAAAAAAGTCAAAACTGAAACGTGAGAAAGAACAGTGCAGAGTAAATGTCAAATATTTAAAAAATTAGATGTTTCTTTTCATCATTTATGTGAAGTAGCTATGCAAGTGAATCACCTGACTACTGCAGTCACTGTATAATCCCAAATTCCACATAAACAGACATTTATTTTTTTAATTGACATACAACAGACAATTCAGTAGATGTGACGATCTCGTCGGTCCAGACTTCAACCCCCCTGTCCTTTCAGGGTTGCAGCTGGAATGCTGAAGGTCAACCAAGGCAAGACGTTCAGGTTAAGGTAATCTTTTCATATAATTCCCACCAGTTGCTGATGTAGTATTTTCTTTCCTTCACACACATGCGCGCACGCACGCACGCGCACACACACACACACACACCTTCATTATGACACAACTTCCACTTTTGTTTCCGCAGGTTTGGGCTGTTCAGCCTTTGTTTCCTCAGGTTTGGGCTGTTCAGCCTTTGTTTCCTCAGGTTTGGGCTGTTCAGCCTTTGTTTCCTCAGGTTTGGGCTGTTCAGCCTTTGGTTCATCAAGTTTGGGTTCCTCAGGTTTGGGCTGTTCTGTTCTGGGTTCATCACGTTTGGGTTCCTCAGGTTTGGCCTGTTCTGTTTTGGGTTTTTCAGCTTCTGATTCCTGAGGTTTTTCATCTGGTTTTGGAAGCTCCTCTGGTATGCCACACAATTTCCTTTGAAAGTACAGGGGAACACTTTAGCGTTTAGTACACAGCATAAAGGTTTCATGCAGGTCATGATCACTGTACTACACAACCCTTTATTGCTTAAAGTAAAATCAAACTTTCAAAACATACATACATTTGGTTTGATAACTCTTATTTTGTTGAAATTATTCACATGTAAAACAGATTCTACAAGGGGTACCTACACTTTTGCATACCACTGTAAATAAACTTCCTCTTCATCCACTCTCTATTTTAATTTTATTACATTTAGTAAGCAGCTTAATTTAAAAACTTTAAAACTTTAGGTCATATAACATACAATTTGAACAGAGCTTAACCCCCTGGCTTTTAGTCTTATACAGTATAATACACAATACATGCCCCTGTATAGAGTGACTGTAAAACAATCAACACATGCCAAACCTATTTAAGCACAATTACATGTGATATATGATCTGTTAGTTTAATGATCCATACCAAATCATTCTACTCTATAATGTCACTTACCTTCCCTCATTAGAGGTCTTGTCGATGTGCTCGCAAAGTTTGCTTGGCTCATTCAGTATCTTTTTCAGAGAGGCCACCTCATCTGTCCAACGGGACTTCTCTTTGACAAACTCAGCTGTGAACAGAAAACAGATGAAAAGATACATTTATATTGACATGAACAGGCTGGGCTGATGCCTTTTTATTGACATGAACAGGCTGGGCTGTTTGCCTGTCCAGAAAAACTAATTTAACTAATTTATCTAATCTAAACATTTCCTCGTAATAGGAGCTTAAAACAAACAAATCATAAAAAAGTATATTACATGCAACCATATTGTTTAAGTGCAGCTTTTCTTAATATATTTTATTTAACAAAATTATGATGGAATTTTAATGCACAATGTATAAAAATATGCACTGTTAGTCTGTATTAGCTTGCAGATATTGCCACAGGGGGGCAGAATTTTCACATGCCTATAACAGAATGCCAAATATAGTTCTTCTAAGATTCAATACCAGATTAAAATCATTAGCTCTAGCTCATGGTTGCTCTGTCCTGCTCCTGATTATCTGTCTTCCTGGGTTTCTTTTTAACCCCAGCTTAACACACTAATACACACTTATAATTTCAAGTGAACTCAAAGACCTTAATTAGCTGGTTCTGGTGTGAGTGCGATTTGAGTTTAACTAAATTATATAGGAATTTAAACTCCAGGAGCAAGTTAAAGCACCACAACATTCTCCTCACCTGATCATTCATATATAAATGTTCAAAAAAAAGATCAGATGGAAACTCACTCTGGATACTGGTCTTCTCTGACCTTGCGGAAGCTATATCATTTAATATTCGTGTCTGAGGGACAAAAAAAATTAACAGAGATGGTGAAAACAAACATTTAAATCATTCTTGAGGTGTTGTTACAATTCATAAACCAGAGGCATTAAACATTAAAAACATAAACATGTAAATTTAACATTTAAAATGAGTGGATGAATATTGTGACTCTTAGATATGGGAGACAGATGTCAAAAACATATCTGAGGAAATTTAGACAATGTGACGGCAACCAGTAACACAATGAAGCAATAAACATGTTCTTAAATACACCTCCAGAGTTAGGAGCATTCTATATAAAAAATTCTTAGTTGTTGTGTTCTTATTGTGGACCACTGATTAGAATCACATTAAGCTTAAATCTGGAATTTTTGCCTCTCTGCTGCCATCACTGTTTCAAACATAAATTGCAGGTTACTTTACGTACTGTTTATTATGTCATGTACTTGCTCAATAACTGATTTTGGTTCATTTTAACCCAGAAATGTTACGGACTGCAGCAAGTGTGCTCAAGCAAATTCGTCTTCAGTGCACAGTTCATCAGACATTATACACAATCATATCCACTCACCTTGTCTCCTTTACATGTGTCTACTTCATTCTTTTTTTTTGCTAATAAACCCTTGACCTCGGACACCTCTTTGGTTAGAGCATCCACCTCTTTCTGAGTCTTCTCCAGCAGTGAGGTGGATTGGGTCAGCTGATCTTGGTACTCTCCCAAAACATCTCTGGTCACTCTAAACTTAATATCTAGGAACGAAGCCTGTTTTTTTAACCGGATCTCCTGCTTACGTCTGCTGTGGATGTAGCCAGCAATGCACAAACAACAGACCAAAGCGAAAGCCAACGGCAGAGCCTGGAACTTCATGATCGAGGACGAAAGAACAACCTAACCCGGAACCTGTCTTTCTCTCGCTCGCTCGCGCTCTCTCTCTTAGTGAGTGCAGGTGTATGGTTGATAAGTTACCTGTCGCAGATACTACCCCTCCCACAATTCTAGCGTAGTTGATTTACCTTAAAGCTAAAACGTTTGTGTTCGTTTGTTGTATTAATAGAGCCCAATGTTAAAGAATATTTGTCGATTTAATCCACGTATTTTCTACGCAGCAGCTTGAAATTAATTAAACATTTTTAATATAATTTTAGCCTTTAAGGGCTTGTAAAATAGCGAATCCCTGAACAGATCTACAAAAGAATGAAAAGAACTCTACAGGTTACGCAGCCCACCTGTCATAAGCCCCGCCCGCTCTGTACCCTTTTGTCCTATATTTCACATTCTGCAGTGACGCAAGGTACTGTGACGTGTGAAGTGTGCACTCCACTGACTGAGTGTTTAAAAATGAAACGTGTCTATTTAGTAAACAGGGTTGAAAAAACGTCTGCGTGCATCATAAATAATCAGTAGTCAAAGCGTCACCTAGCCAAACATTATTTGAAACGTGTCACTTTCATTACAATTTGTCGTGTGTAGACAAAGTAATTTTCACTTCATCTGGAGAGCTTGGTCTTCACAACTTGTGGCCATGTTGAGAAAGATGGGGTTTTGACAATTTTGACAGCTTCGCAACATGTTGGAGTCATGAAAAATAAGATTATTACGGTCCATCCTGTTTAACATCTCTTGTAATAATTCTTTCATTTCCGCTGAAGGGTAGTTTTATTTTTTAATTGTTCACATCAACAGCAAAAATATGCAATGCACTTTCCTGGATAAAGGACATGGGTGGAGGGAGTCGGGAGAGTTGGTCACAGATCACAGCAACAGTATCGAGGAAGTATTAAGGTCTCTGTCGAGTACTTGTTTGCACACACCCAAACATCCAGTTGTACAGGTAAGGCAGGGTTACCTTTGAATGCTTTCGAAGTAAATATTTTTAAGGAAATCAGGGCAGGGAGTTAACTTAATGTTATCCAGCTGCATAGAAGCCATAGATCGGATTGACTGACTTTAGAGAAAAAGATATCCACCAAATTAAACTTTCCCAGAGGAAGCCTTTATGTTTACTCTCCACTGATCCCTCAGGATGAGAGCCTTATCAGCGATGATTTTCCTAGCCGTATGTGGGCTGCTGTTTATAGTCTATCAGGCCGTACAGCAGGAACTCAACATTCGCAACCTGAAAATGCGCATCGTTGTTTCCACCGAACAGGTGAAGCTAAAGGAGGATGGGATCGTGGCAGCCAAAGTGCAAGTCGATGAAATGAATAAAAAGCTTTCTTCTGTGAACACACAAAGGGACGCGCTCAAAAAACAGAGGGACGACTCCAAGAAAGTGTTTGCAGAGTCGGAAAAGGAACTAGGCACCTGCAATGCTGAGAAGGTAGTTTTACAGATCTTAAAGATTGCATCACTACATTGCATCACTACAGTACTTTTTAGAGTTCAGTTAAGAAAATCTCAATTTTTGGTTGAACTTAATTTTAGTTGTGGTAAATTTGTTTTCTCTGCTTTAAAAAAACATCTTTCTATTTAACGTAAAATGTTTCTGTTGAGGAAAGTCCATTATTTGGATACACAATAAACACAATGTCAGTCCAGCATGATTTTCATTAAAGACTATAACTAAGATACTAGTCATACATTATTAATAATTATTTGATACATTATCAATCATCATTGATCAGTTACAGTTTTGTTTTGTGAAAGCTTGTACAGGAAGTGTCAATTTTAGCAATTTTAGCTAAAGATCAACATCTAAGTTGGCTCCTATATGAATGAATATGTTTGTATGCTATAGAATGAAGCTAAGTAGAAAAAAAATAGTAAAGCTGTTGTAGTGCTTTGTGAGTCACAGGTATATTGTTACCGTTGTTACAGGAAGTGTGTAAACAATCCAAAAAGTGTCTTTGTATAAGTCAACAAAAGTGATCAAATGAACTACAATAGGTTTTACATTTATATGTGGGTAAACAATTACATATTGAATTTAGTTGCTCTTGCTGGATTTAAAATGAGAATGAATAAAATCCTGTATGTCTAGTTTTGCAGCTTTTCCAAAGTTAGCATGTCTGGAAAAAATGACATGCTTGTTTTATCATGATGAACAAAGGAAGATCAGGGGTTTAATGGCACTTATAGAATAAGGTTCTGTAATTTACATGAAAGTTAAGAAGGTAAAGGAAGTATTTCAACTGGTTTTGGGGGCCTCAGGATATGATTATTCACTTGGTCTTTCTGAGTGTTTCTCTTTCATTAAATAGGTCCTAATTACAATACACATTACCCTGGGTCTTTTTGCCATGACTCTTATAAAGATCCCTGAAGGTTTTTTATTTGCTGACAGGTGATACATTGTACCTTCTATATGTTAAGCTGTTGCAGTGTTGTCTGAACCAAAAAGCCCTGCAGCTTGAGGTTCTCTCTCTATAACATTGCCTCTCTCTGCTAATCTTCCTATTTAGGGTAAATTAGAGAAGCAGAGCACTGACACCCATGATGCACTTCAGAAAATAAAAGGTAAAGAAAAACATACAGGCCAATTAGAACTATGGTGCACTACATGAGTGTTACATTTTGTGAATATTATAGTGGTCTTTATCATAATTTTTGTCTCATTCTTTCTCTACCTTATTTTTTTTGTAGAAGGCCAAGAAGCTGAAAGGAGGAAAGCTGAGGAGGAGATTGAGGGTTTAAAACAGAAGATTCTGGAAAGAGATTTAAAGATTTGTGACTTTGTGGATCTGAAAGTAGAAGAAGCAAAGTAAGAGCTAAGTTCATTGTTGGTGATTTTAGAAAAGGATTTAAAACCAATCCAGTCCAGTATATTAATTTAGTATATTAAATAAGTCAAATTAATCATCAAAAATATTTGAATAAATGGCTCAATATAAATTACTGATTATAATTATGGTCTGTGTTCACTGTAGGATATTATTTCTTTTGAATTTATCTGTTCAGAGATCACAAATCAAAATGGTTCTTAAAGTGTGTCTGTTTATCTCTTTACAGGAAGTTATGTGCGAGAGTGTGAAGGAGCTTTGTGAAGGGACTTCAGAGGTCAATGGATTGCTCAGGAAAAATTATGCAAATAAAATTTTTCATAGTTTTTTCTTCACAACATTTTTTACTTGATAAAATGGTATTTCATATAATATGGTATGGATTTCCATGATGCACTAAATAAATGTGGAACAACATGAAAGATGAGCTTTATGTATTTTTAAATGGCAGGTAATTTAAGCAGGATGCACAGGGGCGGTTTTAGGCATGGGCGAACGGGGCAGCCGCCCGGGGCGGCATTTTCTCATGACGTGAGGGGCGGCACACAAACTTGGAGGAAACGGGTGCGAGGTGGTCGGGGGGTGCCGGGAAGGAGTTTCGCCCGGGGCGCAATTCAATGTAGAATCACCACTGAGGATGCAAAACGTTTTTTGCAAAGTTTTTCATTTCCTTGTCCGTTTTAAATTCAGCTCTACTATTTTTTTTTTTGCCATATACATCTATATGTGTGTTTATACTCTAAACAAATGCGGTACTTTCTGATATTGACTTTCAATTCACTGTTCACATAAACAATCAACAAAAGGTTGTTTTAAAAATCTGCTGACATCTATTCTGTACGCAAGTGTCTGGTCTGGATTCATGAGTGT